>SNQJ01S0018281.1:108429-124777 GCA_010110895.2 Picea sitchensis
CTGAGTGTCTGCGTCGTGCACCTCTGCCTATGGTTGTGTTTGTGGTAGTCATCGTTGAGGCCTGCAGCGTTCTTGTGCTGAACCTCATGATTGAGTCTTGTTGTTAATCGAGTGGCGTCATACAGTTCTTTATGTTGCTACTTCTACGCGCGCACACACCAAAAAAAAAATTTGCACCTATCACCTAAACGGTTGTTGTAACGACGCAGGTCGTTACACCCTGGTGCAATCTCCCACACATAATCGTGGGTATACCCTCCAAGGAGCCCGAGTGAGTTTGGCCAACATCGATTCCAGGTACCATGAAGACTTTCCCCTCCATAGTCACCTTATGTAAAGACTCTAACGAGATAGGCTACTAAGGTTACCAATTACAAAAACAATGCCTGGGGAAGAAGTCGACAGTCCGATCCACATGCAAGGGAAGGGTATCTAAGCCTGAAATCGCCTTGAGAAGGTCTGCACATGATTTTCTTCTCAAGTGATACCTAATAATACGTTCAATCTCTACACTAAGACCAACAAAGTAGGGTGAGTAACTTTGCCATCCCTAATGTGACCTCGTTACTGACCCTTGTGTTAGAAGGGATTCCTAGGACAAAATGTATCAAGTGAATTTAACTCTCCCTATCACAAGATTATATGTTTGTTTATAGCTTTGGAAAGTTATCTTTCACACCTATTCCAAATCGCTACACCCTATGCTAATGTAGGTTTGCTACCAGAAAATATAAAAATGTCTAATCAATTTTTATAAGTGCTTTATTTTAAGGTTGTTTTTTACTCAAGAGGAAAATAGCATGGACTAAATGATGTTTTGACCGACTCACTTCGATGAAACCTATATTACAAGAAAGAGAAAACGTTTATCATTCCTAGATGCATATTGTCCCAAAATTTTATTAAACCCAGCAATATCAAGAACTTCAATAAATGAGCCAGAGAGACTATACACCAATACACGATTCTTTCCCCCCCAAAAAACCATGCAATTTCACTACTTCAAATGCAAGGATGCCCCCAATCTAATGCAAAGCAAGAAATTAAAATGTTTTGTTTCAAAGATAGCTAAAAGAAATAGCAAATCACTATAAGAACAAAGCAACCCAAATCAATTTTCTCTTTTAACACGAACTATTCAATAAAAGAAAATGAAGTTCTTCCACTAAATAATTCTAAAGAAAAAACAATGCTTTGTAATGGAAAAACAATCAAAGGAAGAGATTAGATAACAACTTACCTAGCAAGCACTCAAGGATGAAACCTAAAGATTATACCCTTGCAGCATGAAGTGAAAGATAAAACTATGAAGCTTATGAAAAAGACTCTCAACACTTGAGAAACAATCAAATGTAGGCTTAAAATATGAAAACCAATCATTCACCAAGACTAAATGTTCATCCCAAGAGGTAAAGACAAATCTGGGCAAAGAAAAAAAAGTTGACTGTCACTCCAACAATTCCTATAGGAATCATTACAGGCTGCATAAGGGTATAGTACCATGATGAAGGATCATTGCATGATGAAAGTAATACATAGTGAAACATCATTGCCTTGGTTCACACAAGTAGAGTGTGACGATGAAGAATCGTCGCAGGACGAAAATAAGACACAGTGCGACGATATCTGAGTATAAGTAAAATGTGAAAGAATGACAAAGTTTCTCAATGAACTTTCAGAACTAGGGAGTCAATATGGATCACCCACAGACTCAGAGAATGAAATTGATCAAAAGAAGGCAGGAAAACATCAAATAAGAAGCAAAAAACCAAAAGAATCTGTCCCCCAATATGGTCACAAATTTTGTTATCGAACAAATATGTAAGTGCGGAAACAAACTAATCTCCCTAAATTCAACAGGAAGCTAGAAAAAAACAAGGAAGAATACAAACTTCACCTTAGACTTCATTGTCATATAAACTATTTCAAAGAGGGACAAATGACATACCTTTTAAATGATGCTCGATCCTCGCTAGTGTCATCCTTGTCACTCCATATTTGGATTTGTGGGATGTTGAGCCTATTTAAGAAGCACAATCTGACAAAGAGAGAGAACCACAATATATATATTCCAAAGAATTCTATTTATAAGATCAAGGAGTTGTACGATAAAAATAAAGACACCTTTATAGGAAAGAAATGTATTGTTGCATTATATTAAAGGAAAGTGGAGAATACAACCCATGCATTGATGTTGCAAGGTCCCTTCCAATGGCTCTTTGCTCAAATTCCTTTGATGAAGAAGATCGACAATATGAATTAAAGAGCTAATGAAAAGCTATCTCTAGTATAATCTATAGTAGAATTCTTCATGCATAATAAATCCTTAGCATTTTCCATAAGAGATCCCTCTTTATATACGGTGAAAGAGGGTTGGATGAGGAGATTAGGACAATCCCACTAAATCAGAGAAGAGAGTAACATCCAAACCGATCTGAGGCCACCTCATCTTCTAGAATATTCCCTTCTAGAACCTTCATGAATTTCACTTTTCCTCTTGTTTAAGCATTATCGCACCCTATGCACAGGCAGCCTGCGATGACGTTGTAGTCCAGTTTGGTGCATCATGTGACGATTAAGCATCATCGCACCCCAAGCATAGATCAGGGTGCGATGATCTCCTTTGACATATTTTTTAAGGAAGAAAAGGTAAACCACTTTTCTCATGGAGAAAGTATCTTTTATTGTTTTCAGGGAACATGGAAGTGAGTCATGCACATGTCGTTAGTTGATCATTGGGGTGACCAAAATAATGTGTAACAGTCCCTCATCATTGGTCAAAATCAATTGTTTTTTCTTATAGTTGAGTATCACATCATGTGATTCCAACCAATCCATACTGATCATGATGCCATACGATACTAACATTGTGACTTATAGGTCTGACTTCGTTACCCATCTCCCAAGTTAATGAAACAATTTGTAACCCTTCCTCCAACCTTTTATTTGGCACCCCAAGCCATTTCTACGTATATGAAATCACCTTGTTTGACTGCCTTTACCTTAGATCCTTTCAGCACTGCACTAGAAATAAAACTCTATGTAGCACCAGGATCTATCAAAATAATAAAATTTTGGTCGACAATGGTACCTGACATCTCGAGCACACTAGAATGGTGCTCGGCCTGACAGTTATTCACCGTTGTGCGAATCCTGTAGGACTTGTCCAAATATCCAATTGCAGTGTGTCATGTTGATATAGCTGCTCTAGCCCTCTGAACCAGACTGTCTCACTGGTAATGTGTCTCTCCACATGTACAACATCTAGTCTTCAATCGAGTACTCCTAGTCCTCGAAGTAGATGGTGTTGGCCTACATGAGGTCATTTGTCCATTCGGTATTTCAGGAGTCCTACCCTGACCCCCGCTCTTTGGCTCTTCCTTAGTTATGAGGGCCTTCTGGACTGCATCATGTAATGCCAAAGGCATTAGGACCCACACCTTCGCATGAATGTTGAAGTCAAGGCCCAACACAAACTTGTTGACATTTAGTTTCTCAGTGTTCAGATGTGGGGCATACCGAAGTATCTTCATAAATCATGCCTCGTACTATGACACCATATGACCACACTGTCATAAGGCATTGAACTCATTGATTTGGCGCTCAATGAATTCCTCTGACAAATACCCCTCCCAGAACTGTTCCTTGAATAGTTCCAATGACATGTCTTCGACGACAATGTTCAGTTGAGGTAGGAGTGTCTTGCACCATAGAAGAGCGATCCCCTTCAGCTGAAATACTTCCATGCAGACCTTCATGTTGGAGGTGTAATCACGAAGTACGAACCACATCGTCGTGTTCTCCAACCATGCTTCAACAGCTGAGCCATCTGTGGCACCCATGAACCTAAGAAATGTAATCATATCGAGTTCTCTATGAATGATACCACTGCCATATGGAGTGCATTGTGGACCCTCAATGGGTATAGGTGCCCTGGACTCATCTCTATATAGTCGGTTAATCAAGGCCTATGAAATCCTTTGAAAGGACCTCATCCAACCAACCACATCCCCCACACCAATCTGCTCCTGTCCAATGACTTATTCTTCTCCTTGGGGGTTAGACCCCTCTAGCATGGAAGCCACTAGAGGAATCACACCTCCACCCTTAGCACCACATCGTCTACCTCCACGACGTCCTCTAACCATGATTACCGCATGGAGAAGTTTAAATTTTAGTTAGCGATAATTTATTAATCAATTGTTTAATACAGTGGAAGCCATAATGATCCCAAGCCACAGGGCTGAATCTGGTCTGATACCATATGTAATGAACCCTCTGTTACCACGGCGAATAACGTTGTATAATAGGTAAATGTTTTTCATTCTTTTTATTTTCTAAAGGGATACTAAACTCGTTACAGCATAATAAACAACATCACAAGTGACACATCATCATAACTAAAATGACACATAAAAAATGCATTAACATAACTAAAAGCGACACAAATCAACACATAAACAATGACTCAATCAACGCATCATCATGATTAATATCCGCACTTAATGAACACATCATCATAATAAATAATGATGTAGTCAACACTTCACGATTGACTAAAGCAATATACAAATAGCTGGTCAACCACATCACTGAACAATTAAAGAACTACCCGCCCAATCTATCCTGCATGGTTAGGACCTCCAGGACACATAAGCAACACTCAAGCCCATGATTCATCCAATTGATTTTGACCACTTAAGGTCTTAGGGCTGGAGATTGTTCTGAGGAACAGGGAGGTGTCTAATTCCCTTAATCCATCACAAATCATAACTCCAGACTAGATTATCATTCTTACATCATCATTATTCATGGTGCAATAACAATCCATTTATTCAAACAATCATACATCAATATTATTCATGGGGCAAGAGAATTTATATACTCAATCAATTATACATCAATATTATTCATGGCATAAGAGAAATATATATACTCCATCAATCAAACATCGATATTTTTCATGGCGCAAGAGAAATCTATGTACTCAATCAATCACACATCAATATTTTTCATGACGCAAGAGAAATCTATGTACTCAATCAATCACACATCAATATTTTCATGGCGCAAGAGAAAGCTATGTACTCCAGCAGTCACACATCAATATATTTCATGGTGCAAGATAAATCTATGTACTCAATCAATCACACATCAATATTTTCGTGACGCAAGAGAAATCTATGTACTCAATCAATCACACATCAATATTCTCATAGTGCAAGAGAAATCTATGTACTCAATCAATCATACATCAAGTAATTGACACAATTACCACATATGAAACATTCCAACAATAGTCTGACTATAATGACGCATATCAATTTAAAGGACACATTTTTTCCTACGAAAAATTCTAGCAATAGTTCAACTTCATTTTACACTAAGAAGAAGGAGGACAATAGGTCAAGGACTGCATCAATCCTATTTTGTTTTAGGACCCTTAATTGGTAGATTGACACAAGAAATGCATAATGCATCTATCATTTCCATGGACGTGCAAGGGATCTATGTTCTTAAATAAACATCAAGCATTTAATTAAGCGCAAGGTTAAGTAAGGAAACAAGATATGACAAGGTAAAACCACAAGAGCATAAGTATAATATTGTAATAGATATGGATCTAAATACGCCTATCAAGCAGTTTTCCCCAAAATCAAGATCATGCAAGTCGAGCATCAATATCAATACTTCAAGCTACCTTAACAAGTACAAACTTCATGTAGCAAGACTATATATCTTTAAGAAAAAAAGCATATCTCAAATTAAGTTGTACAATAAGGATTCATCACTAATTTCATATCCATTTGCAAGGTACCAAAAAGAGATCAATTTATTAAATAATCATTATAAGTCAAGGAGGATTTTACATATCCATTAAAGACAATTAGAAGATAAACTGTGTATCCTAAGGAAATAGATATATTATTATTGGATTTTACATATCCATTAAAGACAATTAGAAGATAAACTGTGTATCCTAAGGAGATAAATATATTATTATTGTTGCAGGGAAAGATAGCTACTTTACATATCCAAAGGTGAAGAAGCAAAAGAAAACCCAACCCTAAAGGGTGATAGGTATAAGCATTTTATTGTTTATTGTTATATCCCAAAAGAAGATTAAGGTTCTTCTTTGGAAACACAAAGGAGAGACATCACTCAACTCAATAAATGGTTCTATGAGGATAATCCTTCAATGTTAACGCAAGAATTCAATGCTATCTAAAATCCCTGTTAGAATTTAAGGAAAACCGAGGTCGTATTAGGGCAAAAAGAGGGTTTCCATTACTAGCTAAAATTCTGATTGAACAAAAGGGAGATCGACTTCCTTAGAAGGGAGTAAGGGAGTAAGGGTTCCATGCTACTAAACACACTCCATGTTGAGGTACGAGATTCTTATTACAGAAACGTAGAGGTAAGGGTTCTTCCAAGGCGGTCGGGCTAACAATCTGGCAGGGTAAACGGACCACCTTCACAACTGTTAATTCTCGTCTGAAGACTGGCAGGGTATATGAAACCGAAGAGAAGGATCCACGAGGCACCAAACACCAACTCGCTCCCAGTCGAATGGAGCACAACGCCCAAGCACCAAGTCCGCACTTCGTGAGGAGGAAGAGCCACGGGCAGAGGGTTTAAGGTGCACAAGCAAGACTGTCGGGGTCTGTGTAAAAACGCCAGGTGAATTCAAGCGGTTTAAATGATAGATCGATGCCCAGATTCTCCAAAGAATTTCAGATGCGATTTTTATTTTCTACAATGATCAGAGCCACGCCTGGCATCTCGACTTCGATGGCTCAGACCCTAATAAAAATTTGGGGCTCACTCATAAGGGTGGGCGCGTTCCAACGCATCATATTGAAACGTGGGCTCTCTTAGCTCGATTTCAAGGCGGTTAGATTCGACTTTTGTTGAAGTTCCAACCTACCACAGAGGAAAGGAGTTCCTCCTCAAGCCAACAACCATACAAAGATGTGCGGGCCTCCTACGATGCTAAAATTTTCAATAATCACTTACACAGGCCCCTTTCGTCACAACGCTCACGGGAAAGTTGAAACCTAAACTAAAAGAAAACTGAAAATTCGGTAGGATAACTAACTGGTTCAACTTGTATGTAGTACAGGTTAAGAGAGAATGCCTCCGGATGTGTTAGCGAAAAAAAGCAAGAGATGGTTGAATATCAATCCGCACATACAAGTGAGGTACACGCACAAATATTTAGAATCTGATGTGTATTCGAATAAACAGAAATTGACCTAGCGATACATGCTTAACAGTATTGATTTTGTTCATTCTAAGTAAGGAGAATCTCATGGATAAATGACCAGGAACTATGTTGTTGGTTCAACATCCTTCCATGAGGATTCAGTATTAAATCGAGATAGTCATAGAAGAAAGCTCATTACTCCATAAGTATTATAGTTTACTAGGAACTCGTCGAGCTATTCATTTCAATAAAACTATGGTAGATTCAACCCATTTTCCAAATGAATTACAATACTTGGTTGGAGAATTTAGATTCCAAATAACTAAATATCATTTTCTAAATTACACAAAACCATCAAGCATTATGACGAATCTATATCAGAGTTACAATCATAGTTTATGGAAAATCTCAAGAACTCTATATTTCAATTAAGGTCTTAACACAATTATAAATACAAACTCAAATGAGAATATTGTAACCGAAGGCGAAGAATCCAAAGTTGATCTTCGACGCTTGTGCTCCTTCCTGCCTCCCTATTAATCGTCAAGATGTCACCAATACCTCTTAGCAAACAATAAGGGTACTCTTCTTCTCCCTTAGCCCCCAGATCCACAAGGGGGCCATGCACACACACAACCCGCAATTCTCTAGTTCTCAGCTTGTCTCACAAGGTAGAGCTACCACTCTCTCCCAAGCTGGGTATCTCAACTCTCACAAGTAAAACCAATAAAAAAATTATGCATTATAACTTTACCCATAACAAGTCTCATTGTTTCTCATATCAACCATTTGTTTTATAGAATTTCTCCATAACTCATCCCCACTTTCACAATTAATTCACTTTTTAATTTAAATAAATTTAGAATTATTTCCCCCTTACACTTGTCACCCTTTCACCAATTTTCACAAGTAAATCTACAGTTTATTTTAATTCAATTTCCCTCACCCTTCCTAAAAACGCTCCTTAAATCACTCATAGTTGTCTCTTTATTTCATTTATTTCCAATTAATGACTAATGTCTTTCTAAAACTCAGTTGAGTTAAAATATGATTCTTCTCTAGTTAGACTAGTGTTAACTAGACTCTAGATACCTTTCTATGCACACACATTCATTTATGGTTTAGTCATTTCTTATTTTAAATTTCAATTAGGTATTTTCTGCACACATGTGTTTTGTATTAATTCTTTTAGAATTATTTCATCTTTATTATTTTCTTGAATTGACTTGCGTCCTTCCTATGTTGTTTACTTTGTATTTTAGTTTTTGTTAGGTATCTAGAGAGGTAGTGGGGGTGCGTAGGGGGCATAGGGCCCATAGTAATAATAGTGGAGACCATTCAATGTAAGGTGGACTAGGTCCAATATATTATTAAATAAGGCCCACTATGGTAGTTATATATAATAAATGGGTAGTTAGATATAATAAATGTAAGAGGAATTCTTAGAATGTTCTACTCCTAGAATATCCTCTAGAATGTTCTTAGGTGATGGTAGCACTATATAAAGGGGTTCAAACAATGTAATGGGATATGAAGAGAAGTATTGTATTTGGAGCGGTAGCTCAATAGGAGGATGCCCCATCAAAGAAGAAAATGAACAAGAGAGGATCTCTTCCATAATATGATCCATTGTATGGTGTTTCCCTACCCTAAGGGTTTGATAGTAATAAAAGATATTTTCATATTGTTCTTCTATATATACTGTGATGATTTTGTATTCAGTCTTTGGTACTTACCAAGTGGTATCAAAGCACTTTCCTTGGTAGAAATTGTGGGCATATATATATGTGCAGATTTTTTATTTTTTTTTTTCAGAAAAAAAAAGGTCCAGACATTCCAGATGATTTCTATAGGTTTTGATGAAAAATTTATAGAAACAGGTTGTACATCTGAGTTACTCTCACAAAAACACCCAAGTTATAAAAAAAAATAGTTTGAAATGGAGTCCGTGAAGTAAAGTTATTTGCATTTTAAAATCTGCAATTTTTAAGGATTTTTTCCACGGACGACGACACAATTTTTTTATTTATGTAGCAACTAGAGGCCGAATTTGCATAAGAAAATTATAGATCTGAGTTCCTCTCACAATTTCACCCATTTCAAAAAACAAATCGTTCGAATCAGAGTTACGGAAGTAAAGATATTGTTGATTTAAAATCAACTATTTTTGGGGGGTTTTCGAGATGACGACGAGACTGCAGAGTTCATAACTTTTCATAGGTTGCTTAGATTGCTCCCAGATAAGTTCCATTGGATAAATTATTTTAAGATCTTTTCTTTTGGTATATTTGATGTGGTTTTTCCAATGGATGTTCACACTCAAAACCTCAAGGAAATTCTATACACAATTGAAGCATTCAAATCTCAAATGCATAACACATTGCATAACTTTCAAGAAGATCTCAGGGATGGTTTTCATAGTATTCATGAGTCCTTGGAGAGCATCCAAGAGAAATATAATTTGGTGAACATCATGAATGAATATCATCAAGAAGTCTATGCTTGGTATGATTTGGAGGACGATTGTGATGATTGGTAWATGGATAGTTGTCATTTTTGGGATAACAACCACTTTCATCTTTTATTTGATGATTTTACTCCACCTTCTTTAGAGAACATCAATGTGACACATCATGAGCTAGTTATGATTACCAGTATCTAGTCTGCATATTCTACAATGGTATTTTTCCTTCCTGATTTAGCTTTGACCCTTTCCCACTATGTGGATGGATATTCTTATTTGAATCCACATGGTAGGTGTTAGTATTGGGAGTATCGTTTTCAGTTGGTTATTGGGTGTTGATATCTTCCGTGTGGAGTTCACATGAGCAATTGGACATGGGACCCTGATTTACAATGGTGGTTGGACTAATTCAGTATGATGGCTTTCATTTCTCAATGGGACCCTGGTTCTCTAGTCTACTTCAGCACTATGGTCCACACTTATCCATGGGACCCAGGTATATGGTTGTACATCAAGCATTGAGGAAAACAATTTCATAAGGGCAATGGAATGTTAGGCCATTCAATGTAGGGTGGACTAGGTCCACTATATTATTAAATAAGGCCCACTATGGTAGAAAGATATAATAAATGGGTAGTTAGATATAATAAATGAAAGATGACTTCTTAGAAGGTTCTACTTCTAGAAGATTCCTCCTCTAGAATGTTCTTAGGTGATGGTAGCACTATATAAATGGGTTCAAGCAATGTAATGGGATATGAAGAGAAGTATTTTATTTGGAGTGGGAGCTCAATAGGAGGNAGTCTGCATATTCTACAATGGTATTTTTCCTTCCTGATTTAGCTTTGACCCTTTCCCACTATGTGGATGGATATTCTTATTTGAATCCACATGGTAGGTGTTAGTATTGGGAGTATCGTTTTCAGTTGGTTATTGGGTGTTGATATCTTCCGTGTGGAGTTCACATGAGCAATTGGACATGGGACCCTGATTTACAATGGTGGTTGGACTAATTCAGTATGATGGCTTTCATTTCTCAATGGGACCCTGGTTCTCTAGTCTACTTCAGCACTATGGTCCACACTTATCCATGGGACCCAGGTATATGGTTGTACATCAAGCATTGAGGAAAACAATTTCATAAGGGCAATGGAATGTTAGGCCATTCAATGTAGGGTGGACTAGGTCCACTATATTATTAAATAAGGCCCACTATGGTAGAAAGATATAATAAATGGGTAGTTAGATATAATAAATGAAAGATGACTTCTTAGAAGGTTCTACTTCTAGAAGATTCCTCCTCTAGAATGTTCTTAGGTGATGGTAGCACTATATAAATGGGTTCAAGCAATGTAATGGGATATGAAGAGAAGTATTTTATTTGGAGTGGGAGCTCAATAGGAGGATGCTCCCTCGAAGAGGCAAGTGAACAGGAGAGGATCCCTTCCATAATATGATCCATTGTATGGTGCTTCCCTACCCTAAAGGTTTAATATAATAGAGTGAGTGTTTTCTATATTGTTCCATATATATTGTGTGGTGATTGTATTCAAATATCTTTGTATCTATTGTGATATTTATATATTATGTCTTTGATACTTAATAGTTTTAGTATTTTCACCAAGATTAGACTTAGGATTAAATTTTAAAAAGGCTTAGACCTCCAAAAGGGAATTTAAAATTAATAATTTCAATCCTTATTTAATTAATTAAATACGACAATTCTTAAAGATTATACAAGGTTTGATTATTCGCTCAAGGTTTTCTAGGCCACCTAGATTCATTGACTCAAGTTTTATTTCCGTGATGTGTCCTTCAAAGATGCACTCCGTGGTCCAAGGGTGTCACTCTCCTTTGATTCAAATTTCGAATTATGTGGCATGCCCTTCAAGATGCACTCTATGCTCCAAAGGTTCCACTCGCATTTGATTGGTTTTGGTAGTTGTCTAACCCTTGGAGTCAACACTCCATTTGGGTGACCTTGTGAGAGACTAAGGGATTCTAACGAATAAGAACCATGCCTTATTGTGCGCCCCTTAGAAATTTTCGTAAGTGATTGTCTCATTCTTCCCTCACGACATCGTGGATATCTCAAACTAGGTAATCGTTAACCTACAGTTTGATCCACATAAGAAGTGCTAGTAGGTTGTGTCAGGGACTCTTCCACACCTCTCCCTCAATATCTAATCTATGTGCATGGCCCCTTTATTCCTTATGTGAGTCATATTAGCAAGCATTTGTTAGCCTGCATTCATTAACAAAACACTGTCAATGATCCATATACAACATCATAATATAATCGATCATATTTCACATATGCATAAATGAAATACTCAAACTAGTACAACCCACTCCCTGACTCAATCCGGAGTCCAAGGAGTTCCATTTATACCATCGACATCCACACTTTGTCAATGTCCTATAGATTCAAGGAAAACTCGTCAATAGCATCTATCAATACGCATATAACAAATAAAACTAAATCATAATCCATCAACATCATCATAAGAATCCATAAGAGAAATAACTGTTAGAAAAACAGGACCGCGGAGCAATAAAATAAAGCAAATGTGGAAACAAAACATAGAAGATACATAATACAATAGAGACACAGATTTACGTGGTTCACCCAGTGTGGGCTACGTCCACCAAATAAATTGTCAGTTCCTTCCTTTATTATTATCCAACAAATGAAGGGATACAACCTACATCAAAACCCGTTGTAAATTCCTTTTCTTTCTCTCATAGTCTCATCTCTCATAATACAATACTCACCATAATGCATAGCTGCAATAGATTTCCCTCATAACATAGGGTTGCCTTCTAGGGAAAAAAACCCTAACATAATTTCTACCATTAGATCTGTGACCTTATAATAAACGGTCCAGATTTACAATGAAATTACAATATACATTTACAAGGCAATTTTTCCTTTAGGGGCTTCACCTTCGAACCCCCGCTGAGAGTCCGCTTGTGCCCGAACCCCCAGTCGGAGGGATAGGCCCCCCGAACCCCATAGAAGGGGTACCCCCCCTCTGCACTCCCCCGCATGGAAGAGTGTACATACTTCTGGGGTGTAAAGTCTTCATGGGGTATAAACATGGTTGAAAGAAAGGACCTATGAATTAGGAACATAATTAGGCTCCACAACCAACAATAATAACCATGTACTATAACTGGATCACTTGCACGCAAGTGTCCCCAAAGAATAAGTCAATAACATGTGCTCGCAAGAGATGAATGTTACATAATCATGAGTTGTTTCATTTGACATTTTCTTCATATATTTATGTTTATTTACTTCCAATTGTTTATAGTCCTATCCATCTCAAACAATAAAAATATTCAATATTTATCTAATGCTTCATTCTATTATGATCTTCTATAAAAATTCATAAACTATTATGATCTTCTATAAAATTCATAAACTATTTGAATAGTCTAACTTTCCATTCTCTAACAAACTAAGACATTATTTAATTTCATCCATAACATCTATTACACTCCAAATATTATAAAAAATAAACCAATGTTTTCTAGGCTTTGCATATCCTTCCTAGAAGGGAATCCTTCCATTGTTAATGTGTGTCATTTTTGCTATAAAGGATTATATAATTATTAGTGTCAGTATTATCATAGAAGTTGACTACTTCTACTTATGAATTGGTGGTTCCTCAACAAATATATTTAAAATATATTGCAGCAACCCTATGTTACCCCAACAAATAGCGATGTATAGTAGGAAATTATTTTTTTTTCCTAAAGGGATACATGAAATATGACTTAATAGATCCTTAAATATTTTTTCATAATCATGGGTTGTTTGATAGATCCTTAAATAGTCCTTGTCAATTATACATGAAATATGACTTAATAAATCCTTAAATATTTTTTCATAATCATGGGTTGTTTCATTTGACATTTTCTTCATATATTTAAGTTTATTTACTTCCAATTGTTTACAGGCCTAGTCATCTTAAACAATAAAAAGATTCAAGATTTATCTAATGCTTCATTCTATTATTATTTTGTTTAAAATTCATAAACTATTATGATCTTCTATAAAATTCATAAACTATTTGAATAGTCTAACTTTCAATGCTCTAACAAACTAAGTCATTCTTTAATTTCATCCATAACATCTATTACACTCCAAATATTCAAAAAAATAAACTAATTTTTTTTAGGGTTTGCATATCCTTCATACAACATAATCCTTCCATTGTTTATGTGTGCCATTTTTGTTAAAGAGGATTATACAATTATTAGTGTTAGTATTATCATATAAATTGACTACTTCTACTTATCAATTGGTGGTTCCTCAAAAAATATATTTATATGTAGACTCTTGTAATGGTTACTTTCTTCTTCTATTGTTGCTTCTCTAGATTTAGTTTAGTAATCTTGGACTTTATACTCTACTACCATATGTTTACATGGTCTTATCTCTTCATTATGTAAACCAACATGACTTCCAATCAAAGGAACTTCTCTAGATTTAGTTTAGTAATCTTGGACTTTATACTCTACTACCATATGTTTACATGGTCTTATCTCTTCATTATGTAAACCAACATGACTTCCAATCAAAGTAATGTGTATCTCTTCATTTATTGAGCTTGGTAGGGGGTTATATCTATGAGACTTTTGATTTGAATTACTCGATCGTAGGGGGTAATTTCTATGAGACTTTTGATTTGAATTACTAGATCATTTTTCCTTCTTTAGGGAGAATACTTAATAATTTCTCATTTTATATGGAATTTGAATCCATATTCTATCAATTATGTGTACACTTTCATCTATTCGACTCCAAAATGAAGTTGCTCTAGGTTTTAGGTATAAAATATGGCATAAGGACTCATTTATATTAAAACTCGTCATTGTAGATTCTAAAAATGTTCTCAATGTTAGCACCAAATCATTGATCTCCATGTATTTTTCATTATCTAATAGTTATAGGGATCCCATGCTATCCTCTCCTCTACAGTATTCAAAAGTTATTTAAGTCCAAAAATAATCAAGGGTGCTTCCATTTCCAAATTTGGTGGGCCTTCTAGACTTGAATCATAAAATATTAGCATCCCATTAACACACCATTTAATTAGGTCTACATACTAAGAACCATCATAGTTTCTTAAACTTACATACGTAGCACCCCAGTTCTTTCTATTTTCTTTATATACTGTATATTATTATTTGAGGGAATTTTTTTACAAATGACTCTGTTTGTTGACTTGTATTATGATGATAAAACTCAAACTTTTTAATTATATTATTATCTTTAATTGATGATTTTGAATGGGTTCATTTAATTTTTTTTTATGACAACTTGGATGAAGTAAAAATAAATTGATATGATGTAATTGATGTTGTTGATCCATATGATTATGACACTTTGAGATGAAAATGTTTGATGCATTAAAATTTAATTTTCAAATGTCACTGATGGTTATCCTAGTACGATAGGAAAGAAACAAGTGCACATTGATGTGGGATTGTATCAACAGTATATTGGACTCTATATTGATTCAAGACATTATAATATGTTATAATGTTAATGTTATACTTTTATTTTTCTTATGGAACAATTTGATGCATTGATTGTAGCTTTTGGAGGCACGTGAAACATGCTTACCAATAGGTCTAGATATGGGTCATGGGATTGTATGTAAGTGTACAAGGTATCATCAAGAGAATATGAACAAAATTCCTATATTCACCAAGTAACACTCATTTTTTATGACCTAGGATGAAATTATGAAGACTTGTTTACTTAGAGTTTGCATGTTGTAATTCCCCCTCCATTGCATCTACAATTAGTGATGTACAATAGGTAAATATATATATATTTTCTTTCTTTAGGGAGTTAAAAAGAATTAGGAAATTAAATGTCATCACATAATGAATAGAAACAACTTCGACACATCATCCTAATCAATGACGACACATAATCAATGCATTATCTGTTGGATTACTGAGAGGGGGGGTGAATCAGTAATAGAGAAATCTAATCCTTTTTAACCATATAATCCAAGTTTTATATCAATGAAGCATTATCATCCAATAACTGCAGAGTAAATAAGCAATGAACAAATGAACAAACATACACATACACAGTACACCGGTGTTTTATGTGGAAACCCAAATTGGGAGAAAACCATGGAATGTTTTTTCTTATATGTCTTGAAGAATTACATTCATTGGAAGCACCAACTTCCTTTGTTTTTCAGCTGCAACTGGAAGGAGGCTCCAACCTCCTAGTTTCTCAGGCTACAACCTAAGGGAAGCTCCAACTCCCCAATTCTCTAGCTACAACTAGAAGGAGGCTACAACCCCCTATGTTCTCTGGCTACAACCACATGTCCTTGCCTCGTACTACCACCCTGAAGTAGAAGTAGAATTATGGAACCATTGTCAACCTTTCATTGTGAGATATATCGTTGTAAACCTGTACCAATAAATATGAACCATGCATCAACCTATACCAAATAACCTGTAATCAACATGTACCATAAACAAGTGCATCCAAACATGTACCAAGTATGTACCAATTATGTGTCAGCTACTCATCAACTATGACTCATCAATATGTACCAACATCATCAACTATACACCTCATGTATGTGTCAACTCATCAACTACTTGTCTCAACCATGTACTCAACATGTAACTCA
>SNQJ01S0018281.1:128908-146139 GCA_010110895.2 Picea sitchensis
ATGGAATGACAATAAATATCCATCTAGGATAGTGTACCTGACAAATTCATTGTCCTTCATCTCATTATTCCACAATTAAGCATGGGTTCTCTTACTCCGCAAAGCGTCTTCCTGTGAGGGCTTTCACCATAAGGGGACCAATTTGGAGTTCATCCATCTTTGCTTCTTATCAACCATGACAAGACAATAATGAGTCATCTTTACATCAAACAATATTTGGTCCATTACCCAAACCTTTGTGCTACGAGGCTTTCTTCAAGGGTTGACATCAATGACAACCAACCTTAATCAACATTATGATAATAATAACGACACTTCATCAACACATCATTGCAATAAGTTAGCAATGCAAATCAACACATCATGATCAACTGAAGCAAGATGCAAATAATTGATCAACTATGTCACTGAATACCAAGGGAAAATACTCGTCGAACCTATCATGTATGGTGAGGACCTCCATGACACATAAGCAATGCTCAATTCCATAATTCATCCAATTTATTTTGACCATTTAAGGTATCAGGACTAGCGATTGTGTTGAGGAACAAGGAGGTGTCTAAATCCCATAACCAAATTCTATCCTAAACATCATGATTATATTCTAATAGTGATTCATGTAATCACATGTAATTAATCTTTTCAAGAATAACATGAAACGAATAACATTGCATCTACGCAAGAAAGAACAAGGACAATAGGTTAACAACTGGATCATTTCTATGCTATTCTAAAACTTTCAACTAGAGGCACAACACAATAAACAATATCACAAGCATCTATCATTTCCAAGGTTGTGCTTCCTGTGCCTTAATTGATCATTTACGAAGTGCGGATTCTAGTTATAATTAATTTAATAATTTAAAGGGGTTGCTCGCCATATAAACATTATTGTGACTTAATCATGCCTTTTCCTTCACATGATTCTTAAATTCAACAATAGGTCTAGTTCCTTTTAAATAAATAATTTACAAACTCACACTAATTTCAACGATGGCCAGATTATTAATACTTAAATCCATAATTCTCCCAACAATTAAGTCATTGGAAATACATAACCGTAATAGAGTCACTAAATTAAATGACATCAATCATTGTAATTACATCATGAATAATCCCACCCAAGTAATAATAGAAGGTATTTCTTTCGAATAAATTTTAAATTTGTAAGTGGTTAAGATATGGACACCCCTGGTGCTCAAATTTTGGAGTGACATAAGCATTGAAATTATGATAGTTTAACCATTAGTTTACTCTCCTTCAACTGTAAGAGGACCTTAACTTGTGATCTTAGTTTTTCTTTTCTTTCCTTGGAGGCTTATTAGATAGGTCACATAAATTAGCAGTGTTTCTCGATCACACCTTGTTCAAGGATTATAAATATTGAAATAATGCAATCGAAGAAAAAGTTATGAACCACCCATCTCGATGATATCGTACCTTACATATAATATTCTAAGTTATAAAATTAAGGGATTCCATTCAATTTTAAATTATAAATTAATTTGGGACACTTACTCATCAAAGGAACATAGATCTTTTTAAAATAACATATACATACCTATAATTAATAATCCTTCATCTCAAGGACATAAATTTTTTTGTTTCACATACATATTTTAATTAAGGATGAGTGTACCTTTTTTATTTTTCTATGAGCAAGGTTAAACATGAAGTTCATTCCATTTTAGCATTTAACTTAACCATAAAAAATAATGTTGCAGCAATCAAGATCACAAGAAGAAACACCATGCACAAGAACACAAGAAGTATCCTGGGAAACCCTTCTCAACAAGGGAAGAAAACCCAACCAAAATACTTTGCTATATTCTTCAAGAGAAAGACCTTCACCACCAATAAAACCTAGCACACAAGAGGGTTCTCAAACCCTAGAAGACTAGCACCCAAGAGAGGTGTGCACTTTTCCCAAGAAGGTGTACTTGCTGAAATTTCCAAACTCACATGAAAGATATGATTCCTCAATGGGGAATTTACCTTTACTTATACTAGACTGAACCTTTCAATAGAAGTGTCTATTGGCACAATAGGGCCAACCTCACTAGCTCACAATATAATTAATATTAACCAGATTAATTATCTTTTACATTTATTATTAATCACATTAAGGTGGGGCCGACCTATACCCTTTACATTACAATAAGGGTTACAGGAAGGTTTGACTCTTGAACGATATAGAAAGGGATCTTATACACCCACTAGTGCTCATCCACTAGGGGCACATCCATAGGTATGTCCATATCTCTGGCTCACTACATTACACAGAATAACCACTTCTTCACTAGTGCTCAGCCACTAAGATCATGTTCACCTGTTCTCGTCCACAAGCACATCCACTCAATAGATCTTCTTTCCCAGTGCATTACATAGGAGATTCATCCAGAGTTTCTCATCAACTCTTCTGCTCAATGGAGGATAATACATCATCTTCATTTATGTTCTCGTGACGATGCACCCATCACTTTGGGGTTTCACATGCTCACCTTGTGCTCAGCCACAAGCATGTCCAACTCTGCAGATCTCCTTTCTCACTGTGTTACACATGAGAATCATATGGAGTTATTCTCAACTCTCTGTAAGGAGGAGGGAATATTTATGTTCCATCTATTTCTTAGATAGGAACCACATACCCCTCTCAAGGGATTTCTCTCAGGTTTGTAAGCTGGAGAATGTCTCTCATAGCTATAATCATCAACACTCCCTCTCAGCTAGGGAGGCATTCTTCATCATTCCAAGTCTCACACAAATGTCCTTTGAACTTTTCCTTGGCTATAGTCATCAACACTCCCTCTCAACTAGGTAGGTATTCTTAACCAAGTTAATTTGGTGAAGATGTATGCAATTTGCTCATGTGTAGAAAGGTACTACATGTGTACTATTTTCCTCTAAATCATATAATGATATTTCATCTCAACGTGTTTCAATCCATCAAGAAACACTGGTCTCTCAAAGAGATTTACACATGGCTATTGTTATAATCATAGGATCTGTCTCATCATCAAGTAAATCTTTTAGAATCTTGTGAAGCCACATTTCTTCGCACACTTGATGTTATATGCTCTCCTTTTATGGTACTCAAGGCCACAAAGTTTTGTTTCCTGATGCATCAGAAAACCATGGTAAAATTCATGATAAGACAACAATCGAATGTGCTCTTCCAGTCCACTGTACTCTCTGCTCAATCTGTATAGGCATATCCCTGCAAACTCAATTTCACACTTGGAGGCATATCTCAGACCATGTCAAGGTGAGCCTCATGTATATCTCAATACATGCTTTACTGTCTCGGCTAGCTCATGGATTGGCTAAGAATTTTCATTGCATATCATGAATTAGGTATGGTGTTAATTAGATACATCAATGATCCAATCAGCTATGGATCAATCTTGTCTGGATCATCATCATTCATTTTCTTGAAATCTATCACGGTGTTTTTGTATTCTGTCAAACTGAATTTCTTTTAATATTCCCGCTATATGTGTTCCTTGACTTAGGAAAATATAAACGATCCACTGTCATACTTCTTGTCCCAAGAAGTGGTGCATCATACTCATATCCTTCATCTTAAAATCAAAATTCAAAGCTTACTTGTATCCAACAACAAGGCTTTCTATATAATTCATCAAAATCAGGCTCTCGTAACCAACACTGTAATAATATAGGTTTGGATCAACAACACTCTTGCTGAAATCCAAACTCATCAAGAATCCATCATATGATATATTTTCCAACTCATGGATGGTAGTACATATGGAAGTGTATTGGGTTTACTATATCAAGTGTCTCATCATAGACAACTCCCTCTGTTTATGAGACACCTTTGGCTATAGATATCACTTTGTATTTCTCGACACTTCTATAAGCTGCATTTTTAATCTTATAGATCCACTTGGAAGTCATCATAGACTTCCCTTTTGGTCTCTAAACAATATCTTATACATCATTCTTTTAATATATACTAGTATTCTTCTGTTATGGAATCTTACCATACTTGTTCTCATGTTGCTTCTCTATGACAAGAAGGCTCAGAATCAATGATGTGGCTCATGGATGAAGAGTATCTTGAAAGATCTCTTTTTTCTCTCGAGATGTGCCTTGAGAGTCTTGTATGTTTCTCTGCCTTCTGCAGAGTGAGCCTAGGAAGACCTTTTATGCCCTACTACAATATCTATGAACATATCAACTGGAGCAACTGGATCAGCTCGAATAATTTATGTCTCCCTCTGAACTGTTGAAGGGGGAGAAGGCATTGTCTCACTTTCAATCTCTATCTGATGTTCTCTGGATCTTTGAAACACTATCTCTTCTTCAAGGAAAACATATATGCTTGTCTCAATTTGTCTCTGACCAAGTATGTTGATTTGGAATGTCTTTGAAGATTCATTGCTATCCCATAAATGTATCCTTTCTCCCTAAAGGTTTTGTCTTGGACTTCTTCTCTTTGGGTACATGAAAATACATTGGGCACGCAAATATCCTGAAGTGTTCAATCTCAGGATTCACTCCGGTGAAGGCTTCTTTGGGAATTATTTTTTTCAAAGTCTAGTGAAGACTCTTGTTCTAACCATATACTGTGTCATGCATGCTTCTGCCCATAGAATCATAGAAGTATTATGATCATGCATTATTTCATTGGTTTCCTCGATGATGGTTCTATTCTACCTCTTTCTCAAATAGTTTTGACTCCCTCTTAGTCAAGTGGCTCCTTCTGAAGGATAAACATCTTCCTTTGTTGTTAACCTATATGGAACAAGAAAACAATAGGAACCAAAACAAGAATATCTCCTAAACGATAATAATGAGTACATCTCTAGAATCAAAACAATTTAAGGATTGTTGTCACAGCTACAACACCTACTTCTAATGTAGCAAAGTTTAGAAATATAGGTTAGAGGAATGACAATTTCAACAATTAAACCTAGGGTCTTCACTTCTAGTGTGTTGTTCTTCTAAATGCACCGAGATCCCTCTGGATCCATGACTTCATCAAGAATGTTCCTTCCTCCTGCAATTTCTTTCATGAAAATGATATAAATATTGTATATACAAGTGCATACCTTAGGGTGTTGGTATGATTTCTCCAATGGCACCTAGATGATCTCTGTCTTCTTGACATCTTCATGAAGAGGGTAGTCATAGTGTCACCTTTTTGTATCACCCATAATAAGTCTTCCTATGAAGTCTTGTCTTCTAGGAACTTGAAGTTGCTTGATCCATCAAACTTATCTTCCATCATAGGTATGTTCATCATAATTTTAGATTCATCACAACCTCTTGTCAATTGGGATAGAAAACCTAACGCCTAGGCTAAGCTAGCACTTTTAGGTTTTGTTGGACTTATGACTTCCAACAATAAGCCTTTTAAATATGGAGAACACTGGTCAGCTGAAGAAATCCTTCAATGAGTTGCAAAAACCCTAATTCTGAAATTTATGTATACATTAGCAAAACCCTAGAAACTCCAAGGACAAAATTTAAAAATGCTCGAAATTTCATTCTGAGAGTCTCTGGAGGTGTGCTGGAGAGGGACGTACTCTCCTATGCAAAAATTTGCGTCAAAATCCAAGTTTTAGGGGCTGAAACACTCAAAATAAAGGGACGTACATAATTTATGGGACCCCTAGGAGGGTCGTACAGAATGTTTTGGCAACCATAGGAGGGTCGTACGGTTCTGCAAGAGAGGGGGGATGACTGGTAAAATCTCGTAGCTTGTGCGATGGGTTATTCAAGACCTATACTCTGATACCATGTTGATTTTTATATGAGAAAGGTTAACCATGAAGTTCATTCCATTTTAGCATTTAACTTAACCATAATAAATAATGTTGCAACAACCAAGATCACAAGAAGAAACACCATGCACAAGAACACAAGAAGTATCCTGGGAAACCCTTCTCAACAAGGGAAGAAAACCTAGCAAAAATCCTTTGTTATATTCTTCAAGAGAAATACCTTCACCACCAATAAAATATAGCACACAAGAGGGTGCTCAAACCCTAGAAGACTAGAACCCAAGAGAGGTGAGCACTTTTCCCAAGAAGTTGTACTTGATGAAATTTCCAAACTCACATGAAAGATATGATTTCTCAATGGGGAATTTACATTTACTTATACTAGACTAAACCTATCAACATAAGTGTCTATTGCCACAACAGGGCCAACCTCACTAGCACACAATATAATTAATATTAACCAGATTGATTATCTTTTACATTTATTATTAATCACATTAAGGTGGGGTTGGCCTATACTCTTTACATTACAATTAGGGTTACACACAAGTCTAACTCTTGAACAATATAGCAAGGGATATTATAGACCCACTAGTTCTCATCCACTAGGGGCACATCCATAGAGATGTCCATATCTCTGTCTCACTTCATTACACATAAGAACCAGTTCTTCACTAGTGCTCAACCACTAGGATCACATTCACATGTTCTCGTCCACAGGCACGTCCACTCAAAAGATATTATTTCCCACTACATTACACATGAGAGCCATATGGAGTTTCTCATCAACTCTTCTGCTCATAGGAGGCTAATACATCATCTTCATAGTTGTTCTCATGACGATGCACCCAACACTTTGGGATTTCACACGTTCACCTTGTGCTCAGCCACAGGCACGTCCAACTCTGTAGATCTCCTTTCTCACTGTGTTACACAAGAGAATCATATGGAGTTATTCTCAACTCTCTATAAGGAGGAGGCCATCTTTACATTCCAGCTATGTCTTATATAGGAACCATAAACCCCTCTCATGGGCTTTCTCTTAGGTTTGTAATATGAAGAATGTCTCACGTAGTTGCAATCATCAACATACCTAAGGTTCAATAAATTGTGTAAATTGAACGATCTTACCACAAAAGTAACCACGCTCCTTTTTGGTTCCCAGGGTAAGATATTTGTCTTGTCTCTATGATGGTAAACCACAAATCTACACAGTAATATTATTTTGGGTGGAAGGGTGTATTAAATTCATATATAGCCCAGTAAGCAAGGATGAGTCAACATCCAGATTGTTAATGTCAGTATCAGTACGGATGATGTCATGATCCATACTGGGTATGTGGCACTATCATATATCAACATGTGTCATGTTGACATCAACATGATGTCAGCATGATGATGTGGCAGCACCAGAGGATGCCATGTGTCACTCGATTTTGAACTTTTTAGGTTGACATGTGGACTAATGAGAAAGTTCCATGTGGAAGTTCGTACAACTACATGGCAAGATGTGGAAGACATGTGCATCCGTACATCCATGTGATAGACACGTGGAATCCGTACAACCACATGGCAGGTGATGTGGCATCCGTACAGGATGTGGCAGGCACAGTTGCAGTGACATCAACATGCTAACGTGCCCCAATGACAGTGTTCTATGTGGCATGTTGATTCGACACTTTGGGTCATTAAATGGGCTAATGAAATTGTAACACGTGGAACCACACAGGATACACCATGTGGCCTAAGGACAACATGAAAAGTGGCATCCATTCAGTAGGTATAGTCAGCATATGACATGGCAGACAAGTGGGCGAATGAAATTCCACCACGTGGCCCAGTCATGGGTTGTCGTGTGGCAACAGGAAAATACATAAGAATGCCCAACATCCATATTTTAAAAAATTAGTGGGGTTGTATGGTGCCAACCCCGAATCTACCAAATTTGATAGGATTCCACCAAATCTGGCAGGATGAAACCACACCACCAATATTAACCGTATCTGCCAAGGACTCCGCCAGACTTAACCATATCTGCCAAGGACTCTGGAAAATCGCCAACCAAATATATATTATAGTTGTAACCATACACCAAAAATTGGAGGCCCGTAGGTTCGAACTTGAGGTCTCACCTATCCACTCCACCTTTGTAATGTCCGCCAACCACTTGGGCTGGGGTGTGACTTGGTAAAGTCCTCCCCCATTATTACTTAAATTTTGATTTCCATAAATTCACAAAAAGGAGAGGAGCATGCACCGACTACGTACAAGCCACACAATGGCACATATTTCCATGTAGTCAGTTCATTAATTGCAAAGTTTCATGTTGATCGAGGAAGAGGCCCAGAGAAGGCTTGGAGGCGACAATGTTCGATGGAGACAATTTGACAGTCTATTTTTGGTAATTCAACGATGCAAATATAATGGCGAGGTCTATTTTGGCAGCAGAGACTCTAATTAGAGGGCTAATTTCTGAATAATCCAATGTAAGCATGCTTTTCATTGTGGGTTTTTCTCAGTAAATGTAGCAGTATATTATTCTTGATACATGTATGAAGGAGCATGGAGAAGTTGAAAGAAGACATCAAGACCATCTTATTCCTTCTATTTCTTCCTTTCTTCTCTTATTACAAATAAAACCAATCAGCTATATGTGACAGAGAATTTGTGGCACTTGGATGATAAGTGGCCAACAAAGCAGTCAGGAATATTGTAGTTTCGGGATATGTGTATGGGCTACATATATGATTGGATCTAAGCAACATATTGAAGTCATTCTATGGCTCCATGATGATGGGGGTCATTTATTATTCTTCCTCTTTTTCTATGTTGAGTATGTTGGAATGATGTCCATGTTAACATCATGGATGCCTCATGAGTATGAGAACTTGTGAAGCTTGTAAAAATTCATGATCACATTATCATATGTTTTTTTCCGTCACCGAAAAGGGACTTTAGCCTCACAACTTGTAAGGAAGAGACATCATTACAACGAGGAGAATAAAGTGGTCAAGATTTGGAGAGAGACCAGGAGACGTAGCACACATTGGGTGAACTCCATTATCAAGGGAAGTATCATATCTCTTATGATTATTATGTTCTTATGTTGCTTTTCATGGATTTCCGCACATAGAATATTAAATGCAAGCATGACATATAACACATAAGGAAGTTAAAATAGGTTTTTATTCACTTTCGATTCAAGTATATAAAGGCTTCAATTTTACCTTTAATTGAAATCTTCTCAAGTAAAACGATCTATAACTAACCCTTTGGAGGAGTGATAGGATCAAACTATTCTTGGAAACTGATGACCCCTCGGGTTCAGATCAAGTGGTATCAGAGTAGGCTTGATACTAATTGTAGGTGTTGAAGTTGAGAATGGCGAGATCGTTGAAACAATTTTGGTTCGCTGAACTTCAAGAGCTCAACCAAATCCTTCAAGAAGAGAATGCTAGATTAAAAACATTACTGCATATTGCAAAGGAAGAGAACCAAAGGTTGCAAGAGTAGTTACAAGCCATGAAGATGCAAATAGTGGAAGGCTCTATGAATGAGATGGTGATAAGACCATTTTATGACCATGGTAACTTCACCAGTTATGTGTTCGAGCATGATAGTGCAAATGCATGCACACTTTGGCAAGCAAGTGAAGATGACGTCCAGACATCCAGAAACCAGGGAGGATTCCTAGAAGCATCATCCAATCATCCTTCTCACCAGGTACAACTGGACACATCTTGAGAAGAAGACCAAGATTCCCAGCTTGAGATGAAGGTAAACAAACCATGTTTAGTTCCTTTCTTGATTACTGATGATGAATCTTTTAAATTCCTTGAACAACATGCTTCATGCGTCAGCTTAAAGTTGATGGGAAAAATGGGATATGAAGGAGGAGGACTTGGAGCCAATGGCCAAGGTAATGTGGATCCCATTGAGGCAGTGGTGTTGGAGAAAGCTCCAAAACCATTGGAGAAGAAGACCCCAGGACAATCACTGAGACTCTAGAATGAAACAATTCATCGGGAGATGAAATTGATTTAGTGAAAGCTGAGAGCACAACTTCTCATGATTGAGAATTCGAGACATCTCTAGAGAGAGATGAGCATCATAATGAAAGATTTGATACCAGATCTTTTTTCCAGTCTGACTCCAGAGAAAATTCACCGAGGTATAAGAAATATTGAAACTCTAAAATACCATTTGATTATAAGCATGTTAATAATATACAACAAAGCTTGTGGCATAAAAGACCATTCACTTCTTGTGGATTCATTAACCATGCAGTGTCCTAGTGTTCGAAGATAAAATCCTTATATAGGAATGTTATGGAAACCAGGAAAAAGACGACGATAGAAGATTGCTCTCCACACATAGAAAGGACCAAGGGAAATACACCTATGAAGGAGAAAGGCTACTGCAACCATTGTAACAGAGATGAAAATAATGCGACAAACTGATAGGCCTTACATATAGATCTATGTCCAAATAGGAACAAGAAGACCAGGTAGACACCTCCAAGGGAGACACCCAATTAGGCAACGCTATAGGGAAATCCACCACCAGGAGGAAACCAACTACCAAAGAAAGGACAACTCGGTAAAGAGGACCTGTTCGACATAATGACTGAACGAATGGGGAAAATCCTTGAGTTAGTCAAGAGTGGCCATCTTTGTAAATCACATGTTACGATTCAGACCCCATATAAGGGCATTGTGTAATAGTGAGAATTGTTTGATATCACTTCTTTTATTGCACATGTTGATATTTTTAGGCCTTGTGAGGTAGTTTGGGTATGGGTTTTCTTATTGTAATTACAATGGAAATGAAACTTAGAATGTAAATACTTTTGGGAACAAAATTCTTTTTAGTTGGGAGGCATGATCTGGAAAGATCTAGGGAACCTCACAGAAGTTTCAGAAGTGTCCAAGGAAGCTCATAATGGCCTCGACAAACGATAAAGGGAAAAAAAGAAAAGTCCTCAAAGCTTAGAAAAACTAGCATCATCGCGAAGAGAGTGTTGTAAACTTTCCAATGGCATAAATGATTCTTCAAATAGATTTACAGATTGAAAGATATTCACAGTCAAAGTTTTGGTCTAGCCTAATCAGCAGGGATGAGTCAACATCTGTACTATTGATTTCAACATTAGTATGAATGATGTCAGTGTCCGTACAAGGTACGTGGTACTATCATAGATAGACACATGTCATGTTGACATCAACATGATGTCAACATGATAACATGGCAGCACTAGAGGTTGCCATGTGTCACTCAATTTGGGAATTTTCAGGTCGACATGTGGACCGATGAGAAAGTGCCACATGATAGTCAGTACATCCATGTGTAATGTCATACAGGATGTGGCAGAAACATGGCAGAAATGTGGCATCCATATAGCCATGTGGCAGGTTGTATAGGATGTGGAAGACACGTGGCATCCATAAAGCCACATGGCAGGTGACGTCGCATCCACACAGGATGTGGTAGGTCATCTGGCAGGCACAATGGTAGTGAGGTTGGCATGTTGGTGTAGCCCAATGACAGTGTGGTACGTGACATGATGATTAGGCACATTAGGCTGCCAATTGGGCCAATTAAATTGTGACATATGGCACCACCCAGGATACACCACATGGCCTAAGGACAATGTGACAAGTGGCATCCAGTCAGCAGGTACAATCAACATATGACTTGGCATACAAATGGTCCAATGAAAGGTTGCCACATGGCCCAGTCATGGGCTTCCACGTGGCAGTAGGAAAATGCATAAGGATGCCCAACATCTAGATTTTCATAAATTGGCTGGGTTGGCTCGCGCCAACCCCCAATCTACCAAATTTGATAGGATTCCGCCAAATTTGGCCGGATGAAACCACACGACCAAACTTAATTGTTTTCGTGAAGGACTCTGCCAGACTTAACTGTATCCTCCAAAGACTCTGCCAAACTACCAACCAAATATATATTACAGTTGTAACCATACACCAAATATGGGAGACCCACGGGTTCGACCCTAGGATCTCCCTTATCCACTACTCCTTTACAATGTCTGCTAACCACTTGGGCTGGGGTGTGACTTGCTAAAGTCCCCTCCAATTATTACTTAAATTTTTATTTTCTTCAATGAATGAAAATGAGAGGAGCATGCACCCAGTGTGTACAAGCCATACAATGGAAAATATTTCGATGCATTCAGTGCATTAATTGCAAAGTTGCACGTGGATAGAGACAGAGTTCCAGAGAAGGTATGGAGGTGACAGTGTCCAATGGAGATGATTTGACAGTCAATTTTGGGTAATTTGACGATGCGAATACAATGACGAGGTCTATTTTGGTAACAGAAACTCTGATCAGCATGATAAATTCTGAGGAAGCCAATGTAAGCATGCTTTTCATTATGTTGTTTTCTCAGTAAATGTAGCAGCATAGTATGCTTGATATAGGTATGAAGGAGCATGGAGAGGCTGCAGAAATACATCAAGACCAACTTACTCCTTCTATTTCTTCCTTTATTCTCTTCTTAAACATAAAACCAATAAGCTATATGTGACAGATAATTTGTGGCACTTGATTGATAAGTGGCCAACGAAGCAGTTAGGAATCTCGTAGTTTCAAGATCTATATATGGGCTACACATATGCTTGGATCTGAGCAACAGATATAAGGCATTCTATGGCTCCATGATGATGGGGGTCATTTATTATTCTTCCTCTTTTTCTATGTTGAGTATGTTGGAATGATGTCCATGTTAGCATCATGGATGCCTCATGAGTATGAGAACTTGTGAAGCTTGTAAACATTCCTGATCAAATTACAATGAGGAGAATAAAGTGGTCAAGCTTTGGAGCGAGAACAAGAGACATAGCACACATCGGGTGAACTCCATTATCAAGGGAAGTGTCATATATGTTATGTGTATTATGTTCTTATGTTGCTTTTCATGGATTTCCGCACATAGAATATTAAATTCAATCGTGACATATATAACACATAAGGAAGCTAAAAGAGGATTTTATTCACTTTGTATTCAATTCTATAAAGACTTAAATTTTACCTTTAATTGCAATACGCTCAAGTAAAATGATCTATAACTGACCCTTTGGAGAAATGACAGGATCAAACAATTATTGGAAACTAATCACCCCCTGGGTTCAAATCACTCACTTTGTCTATGGACTACCTGCTTAGCCGCAAGGCGATACTGAGTCCATGGGAAGACAATATAAATTCATGGACACCTTATGTTCTTATGTCTACCCCATAGCCATTCCAAATTCAATTAGTTTAAATAACATTACACATGTTTGTGAAGCGATGAGTACTTTGCATTTATTGTGATCGATGAAAAGGTTTTGTAGATTTCTCATTTACGTTGTGGTATCTTAATGTTTTAGATCTCAGGAAGATTGTACTTTCTTTTCAAATCTAAGTGTCTTTTCCTCAAATATTCCGATGGTAAACCTGGTTGTAATTTTTTTATGTTTCAAAATTATCAAGTGTCTCAATTGCTGAGCATATCATATAGGGAATGAGTAAAGAGTAGTGTAAATTTGTCGAGTACTCTAGATTTATCATGGTCTGTGAAAAGTTTTCATATTTCACATTTACACTCTATGGAGAGGACATGTACCTATTTTACAAACCCAAAGATCCCCTTTTCCAAAGATCACATTGCTAAATATGATCGTGTCTAATAACTTGAGAATTTAAATGGTTGTGGGTATATTGAGGAAACAAATCAGTTCTAAATCCAAAAACCTGTACACATACTCCAAGACTCCCACCCATAAATTTGTACATTTATGTTCTATCGTTCACGGGGTTGTCAACTCGTTCCGCATCCATTGATTCAATATAGCCGCAGAAGAAATTCTTATTACTCCAGAAATAATTATAGTTTACCAGGAACTTGTCAAGATATTCAATTTTAACACAACTATGGTAGATTTCAACCCATTTTTAAAATGAAATCCAATACTTTTTTTGAGAAATTAAATGCCAGATAACTAGAACTTCATTTTCTAAATTAGACAAAACCAATCAATTATCATGACGAATCGATATCAGAATTGCAATCATAGTTTATGGGGAATTTACAAGAACTCTATATTACAAAAAAAATCTTAGCAAAATTATAAATACAACTCAAATAAGAATAATGTAACCGAAGGCGACGAAGTCGAAGATGTATTCAACAATGGCGCTCCTTCTAATCTCCCACTTGCTAACCGTAGAGACTTCACCGTTACCTCCCAGCCAATGCTATGGGTACTCTGCTTCCCCCTTATCCCCCCTAGACACAAAGGGGCCACACACACAAAACTAGAAATACTCTAGCTCCAAGATTACCTCACAAGGTAGAGCCACCACTCTCTCTCAAGCTAGGTTTCCCAACTCTCACAAGTAAAACTAGTCAAAAATAATTCAACAGCATAACTTTACCCATAACCAGTGTGATCCCTTTCCCATATTAACCATTTTCTTTATAGGAATTCTCTCACTGAAACCTCCCCACTTGCACAAATAATTATATTCTTAATTAATTAAATTATAATTATTCCTCCTCACACTTCTCACCCTCTCCCCATGTTGCACAAGTAATTGCATATTTTAATTTAATTTAAAAGTCAATTTCCCACACATTCCCAAATTCTCTCCTTAAATCACTCCTAGTTGTCTCTTTGTAACATCCCTCTCTTGAGAGAACATGTTATCGACTTATTCTTTGAGGACACTTGCATGCAAGTGATCCAGTTATAGTACATGGTTATTGTTTCACTGATGGATTTTTATGATGATGTTGATGGTTCTGATTTAATTTTATTTGATATATATGTATTGACAGATGTTATTGACGAGTTTTCCCTTAGTGTGTAGGACACTTGATAGATTGTGGATGTCGATGGAATCAATGGACCTCCTTGGACTCTGGATTGAGTGGGGGAGTGGATTGTATTGGTTTTAGTATTTCATTTATGCATATGTGACATATGATCAATTATAGTATCATTTGTATATGGATCATTGACAGTGTTTTGTTGATGGATACAGGCTGATGAATTATTTCTAATATGACTCACATAAGGATTAAAGGGGCCATGCACATAGACCAGATATTAAGGGAGAGGTGTGGAAGCATCCATGTCACAACCTACTAGCACTCCTATCATGGCTCAAATTTTAGGTTAACGATTACATAGTTTGAGAATCCCACGATGTCGTGAGGGCATACTGAGATAGTCACTCATGAATATTTCTAAGGGGAGTGAAATAAGGAGGGGTCCTTATTCATTAGAATCCCTTAGTCTCTCACAAGGTCACCCGAATGGAGTGTTGACTCCAAGGGTTGGACAACTACCAAAACCAGTCAAAAGGAGAGTAGCACCCTTGGAGCATTGAGCTGCATCTTGAAGGGAACATCGTGAAAGTAACACTTGAGCCATGAATCTAGGTGGCCTAGAAAACCTTGAGAGAATAACTAAACCTTGTAAAATCTTTAAACGTTACCGGATTTAATTAATTAATTAAGTATTGAAATTATTAATTTTACATCCCCAAATGAAAGTCTAAGCCTAGTCAGAAATTAAGCCTAAGTCTAAGTTTGGGTAAGAAGACTAAAACTAAATTATAAATTAAATAAAAAGGGGATGAAGTAAATCAAGTTAAGCATTAAGAAGGGGTGAATTATAATCAGAGATTTGATATAAGACACATGTGTGCAAGAAAATATAAAAGGGTTTTTTTTAAATAAGAAAGAAATAAACATGAAAGAATGTGTATGCATAGAAAGGAATCTAGAGTCTAGCTACCACTAGTTTAACTAAGAGAAGAATCCTATTTTAACTCCACTCAGATTTGGTAAGGCATCAATCATTAAATAGGAATATGGGGACTAAAGAGACAACTAGGAGTTATTTAAGGAGCATTTTTAGGAAGGGTGAGGAAAATTGACTTTAATTAAATAAAATGTGGAATTTCTTGTGCAATGATCTGAAGATGAGAAGACTTGTATCTTTTAAAATATTTGTATGTGTTAATTATGTGTGATTGGGAAAAATGATCAATTTGAAAACACATAATATAGAAAGGTTTTACACTTAATATGCACATAATAACCATCAATAACAACCATCAAAGTAAGCATATAACACAACAAATGATAAAGGAGTTCACCCCTCTCTTGGGATACATCTCCTAGTCCAGCTTCCAATGAATATTTTTAATTATTTTCTCAAGGTTCTGAAAAAAAAAAGTTCTTTATCATGCTCAAAATACCAAATAGATGGATTCAATGGCTCCAAAACATCCAAAAACCCCTAGCTAGGCTTTTTCTGCACCTAATTTGGCCAAAAAATGAAGAAGTTATCTTCCTGGAAACTTTCCCCTTCAAGCTTGTTGTCTCTAGTTCCCCAATTTGCACCTATGTGTGACTAACTTGGCTTCTGCAGCGTTACTGAGCCAAAAACCTAGCAAACCGCACTGTTTCAAGAAAAGGGGTGAACTGTCGATCAATTAGAGGCCTGACACCTTCTTCGACGGAGGTGTTGGGTGTATGGGAGCCATATGGCCACTTCCTAGCACCTATCTCGGGCCCCTTGCCGGATAGTGGAGAAAATTCCCATGCCAATGGTCATGTGGAGTGGTCATGTGGCATAAAAACCATGCCTTCTGGGCTTAACTTGAAGTGCAACCCTTTCTGTGCTTGAGGTTCATATGGAGTGGCCATGTGGAAAATACTTCTCGCCTTCTGGGATTAACTCCATGGATAACAATCCCTACGCCACTAGTTATATGTTACGGTCGTATTGTATATGAACTGGGGGTTGGGGCTAGGCCCCAAACCTTTCTTCCACCAACCCAACACTTCTTTCAATTCAAATGAATATAACAGAGTATAGGGGTAAGAAACAATGCATAGGTGGGTTGGTGGCCCGACCTATGTGGAGACTATGCCATACACCTTGAAGGTCGGGGGTTCGACACTTGTGGACTACCAGAATCTTTTGTTGGGTATGTGTTATATTCTTTGCACGAGTAGTAGTGTCTGAGCGTCTGCACCAGGTGTGCAGGGGGGTTAGAGGGGGGGCCGCTAGGCCCCCCCTCAGGGAGTGTAGGGGGGCGGAGCCCCCCGAGCGGGGGTTCGGGGGCAGTACCTCCGAATTTTTTTTTTCGTGACGACATATTTCCGCCAGGACAACATATTTCTGGGACGACATATTACAGGGACAACATATTTCTGGGACCACATGATATTAGGTGGTTTTTCGGCACATGGTTTTTTGCCGATGGTTTTCTATCTCCGGTTAAGGAATTAGGGTTTTGGACTAATCCAGGCCATTGGGTTAGGGTTTTGGATGTCGCTGGCTCCTATATGTATATTGTATTGTAAACAATGTAACACAATGTATGAATATAATATATGTTGGTTTTCCCGGTTTGGGTTTCCAGGTGAAAAATCTCTGTGTAATGTTTGTATTT
>SNQJ01S0018281.1:160847-184527 GCA_010110895.2 Picea sitchensis
TCTAAATTCCTCAAATTTATGACTCTTGGAAGTCTTTTGCTTCTTTTATTTTCTTCGAGAATAGGAACTGGTCCTGCTGCTGGAAGAGCCTTCTGAATCGCTAGCTTCCTTCTCAGTGGAATCGTCTGGCACTAGTCCTTTACCTCTGGGGTGGACCTTTCTTGACGTGCTTCTCTCAGTATGGCCACTGACACGACCAATGTTCTGCATTTCAGGTTCATGCTGCATTTGTTGTTGTAGGTTGGATAAGCTCTGCAGTAAAACTACATTAATTTCGATTTTCTTTTCTTGTTCTTTCATCATCCTTTCATTATCGGCCATGCAGCTTTGCAATTCAACCACGAGACTCCTCACAGTCTCGACTAGGTCTGGAGGGGTTCCTATTGCTCTTCTTTTGTCAGACTCTTCGTCTCTGTTGTGGGAGCATTCTCCCACCTCTTGGTGAGTAACCATACTCTGCATCTGTAGATTCCCGCGACTGATCGTCTGCTTGAGTGAAAAGACAAATGCTAGTTATTAGTCAAGAGTTAAATACATTTTTATAATTTTCATAATTTATAACTCTTTCACATGCATACAAAGTCGAGTTCTCGTCTCCGAGTTTTTCAATCCTGGGCAAGAGAGTTACGTTAGGGGGTTACTCCCCATAGGATTACTTTGAACAGAGCTTATGCGTGACTCGTGCATGAGCCCAGTCAGGTCGAGTGTTGTAACCATGCTCTGATACCACTTTGTCACATACCCACTACGCACATCAAGCTTTTTCGTTCATTTATCAACAATCAGAACCCCTGAAGTCCTACGAGGTTTAGCAAGGGGCACGTTTCTCTCTTGGGGTCTTGTCCACGTGACCCTATATGGTGTCCATGGGCTTAAGCCAGCCAAGGGCTTAATGGATTTTCGTAGTTCGGGGAATCGCGATACATGGCTTCTACCTTTCCCATTCAAATACCTGAAACTTTCGAGGTCTCCAAAGTTCCCTCTATGGGATATCAATGGCTGTAAGCCTCCCTCGATCTAACGACATGGATCCTTTCGGGGTTTCGGTACTCAGGAGTTCGAAGTACAACAACTCCAAGAATCTTCGTCATTCAAATCCCTGAATTTTGACATGGGAAGTGATGCAGTCGCGCTTCCAAGCATGTCCGCTCACGGGGTCATTCAATCAGTACATGGGCCGAAGCAGCTCAGGGGATTCCCTGTCACGGCCCTTGCATATGACTACTACTCTTTCCACAACGGGAAGTGCATGTACTTTCGGGTTTCAGAGTTTCGTGATTCCTGATGTCAAGAGTTCCCTATTCTCTTGAATCCTCGATCTCTGATGAGCCAATTCACCGATATGGTCTCTTACGTATTAGCCCTCCTGGCTAAACCCCCAGCCCACGTGACCACTATCTCGCAAGACCGCAGCCTTATCCCTTGTCGGGTTTTCAGACTTTCCAAGGCCGATATGTACTCGTCCTCAGGATTCGTGATCCGTTGAATCTCGATATTCTGATATAACGACAACTGGCCCTACAATGGATGGATTTTACTTTGTCGGGATTCTGGACTTCGGAATTTCAAAGTGTATGGGCTTCTTGTCCACGGGATTCTCGATTTCCTGATGGGTGACTTTCCTTTTGGGACTTTTCCCGTATGCTCCGATTGCCGCCACACGTCCTCCTAAGATGGATGGTCTTGATCTCTTCTTGTGATTTCGGAGTTTCCGCTGCTGAGATACTCTGGCAACTTGTCCCTTCAATCCCCGAAATGCCGACAGGCTGCCGATCTTGCCCATGTGTCCTCCTATGATGGACATCTCAGATTGATTCCGAGGTTTTCACTATGAAAATACCAGATCTCATGTCATCGTGACTCCCGATTTCACGAATGTCGATATCCCGATGGCCACGCCTCTTATCGGGACTTCCAACCTCCTGTTCACAAGGGCTTAACCCTCATGCATCTCTCAACAGATGCAACGGCTGTCGGGTTTTTCTAGCTAAGATCTAACAGCTCAGATTTGTCCCACGTCGTTCACTCTCCCACTACTCCATGGACGTGGAAAAATCAATGGTCCAGATGTTCTCATGGACCTTGGGGGTCTACAATCCTGATTTCCTTTCTATTCACGAAGATAGAGGAAAAGGGGCAGGATATGTAATGCCCTTGTTACTTTCGTCGATCTAACGGTCGTGAATGACCATGGATATTCCGACGGAATATCATCCATCGATTGGTACTTATCCCTACACTACTACTTCGAGATTTTAAGAAGGTCATTCCTCCTCGTACAGGGTTGTTAAGACTTGCACCTTCAAGTCCTTTTTCCAGGTTCTTGGTAAACCTTTCCAAGGAGGGAATCTCTGTGAAGAGATCTATTCCAGGGCATTCCTGGAGACAGACAAAGGGAAACAAACTCCCGAGGATGGACTGGAAGTCTAACTTGGTTCAACTCATGCATAATTAAATTCATTTGTCAACATAAGCCACGCGTGGTCTTTCTGTTATAAGAATATATCTATTATTTCTTATCAAAACACTGCATAGACATTCTTATACTGTAATCGTTCACAATTTCATAGTTCTATGATCATATATGTCAGTATATGAATTTCAAGATGCAATATGTAAAACACTTATCAGAAATAACACCAGAAGTGAGTGCAACTACTGAGAGGGGTGCTCTTTTCCACCCAACCGTAGGCGTAGCGACTCCCAGCGGATTTACCACTAGCCACCCCCGAGCTGAGACCACGATGTTGTGAGACTGTGTCTCTCTGTCTTCCAGTGACCAGGAGTGAAGGTTGCAATCCCTCCTCTCTGCTATCACTCACTCTGCATAATGCCAGAGTTCCCCTCACGTTCGCCCCCCAATCACTTCTACCTTACGCCTTATCCTCTTGCGAGGTTGCATGTGGTGCGATTACCCTCGCATCTGGTCAGGCCTGATGGCTCTACGGATGGGCGTTTCACCATCCCATCCCTCATTAAGCCATCCACCTACCAGCCTACGAGACATTAAATTTGGGGCCAGCGAGCCGCTTTTGGTTCTCTGAGCCAGTGGATTCCAAATACGGTGTTAATTCTCGGTGGAAGCTAACGCCACCTTTCTAGGTGCCTTCCACCACCATCGTGGTCTCTTTTTCTACACATCCACTCTCAGCAGTCCTGCAATAAAATTTATAATGTTATTCACATTCATTGACCTTTTCCTCAAGGTCCATTTACATCACATATTCATATTTATGGGTTTGCCATAGTTCTTGGCCAGTTTCGTTATTTTTACAAACTGGGGGAAACAGGGTGTTACAAGTCATTTGAATGGAAGGTATTTTTTCAAGGTAGGTAGTGAGGGGAGAAGGAATATTTCCATAGTTATTGACAAACTTTCTATAGTAATAAGTGAGAACAAGAAAACCTTAGAAAATTTTAAGATTGCTAGGATGTGGGAAATCCTTGATTTCTTCAATTTTCCTTTGGTCCAGTTGTAGAGCATCATTATTAACAATATGAACCAAATATTATACTTCATAGACACCAAAGGCAAATTTAGAACTCTTGAGAAAATGTTTTTGATTAGAAAGCATTTGTAATACATGATCCAGATGGGTAACATGGGCATGACAATTTTTACTATACATTAGGATGTCACCAAAAAAGACAAGGACAAAATGACATAGAAAGGGTTGAAAGATGTGGCTCATGAGAATATGGAAGGTTGAAGGTGCATTGCAAAGGCCAAAGGGAATTATCAACAACTCATATTGGCCTTCATGAGTAGAAAAAAATGGTTTTAGGAATATTGCTCCCCTTCATGCAAATTTGAGTATAGCTAGAAATCAGATCAAGTTCAAGGTGAAGAATTGAGAGCCTTTGAGCTCATCCAAAACATTATTAATGACTAGAATGGATAACTTATCCTTGGAAGTTATTTTTTTGAGAGATTGAAAGTAATGATACATGCACCAAGTTCCTTCTTTTTGTAGTACCAAGACAATTGGTGACATATAAAGGTTGGTACTAGGGTGGATGACACGAATAACTAGCAACTCCTAAACTATCTTTTCAATTTTATTTTTATTTTTGGAAAATGGATAGTGATAATGGAATACATCGGGTGGAAGGATACTTGGTATAAGTGAAATATAATGATCATGTGCATCATGGGAGGGTTGGAATACCTAGGGGGTTTCAAGCACTAATTGGTGTTTTTCCAAGACTAATTGCATGTCAGGATGTATGGGTTCAGAAGGTGTCTCAAAGGCTTGAATGGCATGGAATTGGGAACAATAATTCCCTTTTTAAATATTGTTTTCCATTCAGTATGAGTTGATGATCTCCGAAGAACTGTTTTTGATTCCTTGGAAAGTGTAGCAGTGCCCTTCCTATTGAAACTCATGTATCACTCTTGGAAATCCATGGTGATGGGGCCTAGTGTCCCTATGCATTCAACACCCTAAACAATGTCACAACCACCCATTTCAATATAAAACATGTGGGTTTTCAATGAATAATCACCTATTTGAAGCCTCACATTTTAACAATGACCCCCACATTTCATGGAACCTCCATTGGAAATCATGATATAGAAGATGTTGATAGCATGGATATAATTGTTATAATGAACATGAATGGAGATCAATGTGGAATTCATTTTATTAATATGATACACATATAAATACATGATCTTCCAAGAAGTCTCTTGGACTCCCGAAGAAAGTTTCTATTTTCTTGACATTTCATATTCCTTCTCAAGTGAATAATATAAAATACCATAACCCTAATGTATTAGGTTTCCAAAATTCCCCCCTAATTCAAAGGGGTGCATGTGAGTCCAAAAAAAGAGATGAAATTAGGAAGTGGAAATCTGCCAATGGATGGATGTGCTCTATGAATCAGGTTGTTTTGGGATGACCACAAACCAAATGGCTAGCAAAAGTTGATGTATTCATCTAAATCGTGGTTTAAGGAATACCACGAACCAAATAGATAGAAAAAATTGATGTCTTATACTAAATTTTGTTTAAGGAAGACTGTAAAGTATGGAACTTGACTCTAAGGCTTAGTGGTTCCTATGAAATTTCCTAATTTATCTAGAAGCTTATGTAGTCTAATAATTGAAAGTGCTCTCAAATGGTGGTTTAAAGATGACCAAAAAATGTTTTCTAGTATAAGTTGTAAGTATTCTACTAAATATTAGTTTAATGAAGACCACAAACCAAAGCACATTGATGGAATATGGCTCTGACCCTGGCTCAATTCTTATTGCTTGATTTATAGGACTTCAAAGATTGAATCTTGATTGTCAATCATTGATATTATTCCCACCTATCAGGTATAAGGTGAGAAGATGAAAATATTTCTACTGCAAGGTGTGTCAATACTTGAGAATGAATTCTTTAGCATGATTGAGATATCTTCTTGTCTATTGATGAACATTTCCAATAAGGGACCCACCCATAGTGATATTTTACTCTTGTAGGTTTCTTACATTTGCAACATCTATATGAAGGATTATTATTCTTTCCACAATGCTCATAAGGATGAAGATAAAAAATCTGATCCTCCATGTGGCCAATTCAATGACAATGTTGGTGTTTACAAATTTTATCTTGAATTGGAGTAGGTGAAGATGAATCTTCTTGAAGGAATCCAACAATCTCAAACTGGATTGGCTTGGAATAATATCAAATGTGAAATTTCACTTCCATTTTATATCGAAGACCATTCAATGCTTCTTGTTGATGATTTCTTCCCAAGGTTTGATGATGGGGTTTTAAAGTGCAAGAAAAAATTCTTTATGGCGAACTTCATATTCATTTGAATCTACTTTTGAAGTGGCATCATTGATTTTGTAACATCCCACTCTTGCGTACACTAAGTGAACTTATTATTTGAAGACACTTCCGTGCAAGTGATCCGGGTTATTATACTATTAGTTGTTTTGATTATGATTATGGGACATTGTGGATTTGATGATATGTTATTTCGTCGTAATTACATAGACAGGTGATATTGACTTGGTTCTCCTGAGTGTGCAGGAGTTTGGACATTCAGGATGCAAAGGCATCGATGAAACCCCTTGGACTCTGGATTGATTCAGGTAGTGTTTTGTTGGGGTTTGAATGTTGTTGATGTGACATATGTACATATGATTAGATATTACGATGATTGATTATTATTGTTGACATGATTCGTTGATGGATGCAGGATGATTATAGATTGCCAACCAGAATCACATGTGGAGTAGAGGGGTCATGCATGACAACTAGAGACTTTGAGGGAGAGGTGTGGCAACAACCCTGCCACAACCTACTAGCACTCCCATCGTGGCTCGAACTGTAGGTTAACAATTACCTAGTTCGAGAAGACCCACGATGCCATGAGGGAAGAGTGTGACAGTCGCTCATGATGATTCTAAGGGGCATGCAACAAGGCAAGGCCCTTATTCCTTAGAGGCCCTTAGTCTCCCACAAGATCACCTGGCGGAGTATTGACTCCAGGGGTTTGACGTCTACCAAACTCAATCAAGAGGTGAGTGGCACCCTTGGATCACGTAGTGCATCTTGAAGGGCATGTCACGCAAGGAAAACAGAAAGCGGTGAGTGGCACCCTTGGAGCACGTAGTGCGTCTTGAAAGGCACATCGCACAAGGAAAATGAAAAGACGCAAGTGGCACCCTTGGAGCACGTAGTGCGTCCTGAAGGACACATCGTGATTTTAATTGGTAAGTGAATAAACCTATTCGACCTTAAAATGAATGATATGATAAGTAAAGTTTAAAAACAATTTTTCCCTTAAAAATGTTGCCCAACCTAGTGAATTTAAAACCTAGGTCTAAGCATGAACAAAAATAATTAGACATATAAAAGGGGGTAAAGAAATTCAAACTTTATTTATTAAAGTTAAAAAAAAAAGAATTATAATGGAGGATTAAATTTTTTTTTAAGAGGGGATAATGGTTGTTTTTATCTACTTTTCCTAAATTAATTTTAGTTAAAAATAAAAGAGGGTAAATGGTTGTTTTATCTACACTTTCTAAATTCATTTTTAATTAAAAAGGAAAAAGGGTAAATGGTTGTTTTATCTACACTTGCTAAATTGAGTTTTAGTTAAAAAGGGAAAAGAGGGAAACTTAAAAGAAGTAGGAAACTTAAAGAAAAAGGGAAAAGAGGGAAACTTAAAAGAAGTAGGAAACTTAAAGAAAAAGGGAAACTTAAATAAAAGGGGAAACATAAAGAGAAAGTTGAATGCCTAACTTAGTAAGGAATCTTGCCTTGGGAACTTTATAAACTAGGAGTTAAGTAAGGTGTAAGTCATTTAAGAATTGTAAGGGAATATTGGGACACTGAGGAGCATTTTTAGGAATGCTTTTAGGTGGGTGAGGAAAATAGGAATATTTAATTAATTAATAAAATTGATTTTCTGGTGCAACTAGGGGATTGGGTGACATGTGTACGGGGGAGGTTTTTCGAAATTAATTAAATGAAAAAGGAATTTAGTGAGAATTTGGGAAACTAATTACTTGAAAAATCTATAAAAAGGATGGAGGAGGAGTATGGATCACATCTTTTTGTGTAACGTTACGCTACGGAAATTTTATCTTGACTGAACATTCTCTTGTGGGAGTTGGGATACCCAGCTCGGGTAATGAGTGGTAGCTCGACCTTGTGAGGCGATTTGGGTGCTATCATTCTCTAGTATTGTGCATGTGGCCCCTTTGCGGCTTGGGGGGCTCAGGGGGAATAAGAGTACCCCTAGCGTTGACTGGAAGGTACTGATGAGATCACATCGATTGACAAGAGGGAGATGAACGGAGCGCACATGAGACAGTGAAATTTTAGCATTCACATTTGGCTAAGGTATGCATGTTAAAGTTGTTACTTGCAATGAAACTTAATTTACACATGTTTATTTTTTTGTACTCGGTTAAATATTTCATTGCCTTGAGATTTCTTGTACATGCATTCTTATGATACTTGTAATCCCCTTGTTGCTTGATTTATTCAGTAAGAATCCTTGCTATCAATTGTATCCTTTATTTATGAGTTATTATCTCTTTGCTCGTGGCTAGAATGAGACCCAGACTCAAAACCTTGTCTACGCTCTTGTATCTCCTGCCTGCATTTTCTTTATTCCTTGATTGCAGTTTTATTTCATAATTGCTTCTCCACGGAGAATATCTGGATGAATATTGTGTTTTATCCTCTATCTCGTGATCCTTTAATTTATTAGTCTGTGCCTGAGCAATCGACCAGGAGCCGAATCGATGGTCGTCAATCCAGTTTTTAAAGACTTAGATTCAAATGCCCTGCTTTCCTGTGCATGGATAATAACTGTAGGATCATTCTCTCCCTAACAAGGAATTCTGGCCTGGGTTTTTATTCTCTCCAGTCCACCCTCATTGTTCCTCTGCATTGATTCTCAGAGTTACATCGATTATTTGCATCTTGATTGATTAAAATTCGATATTAATCTGTGTTTTAATTGCTTACACTTTGGTAAACCTCTGCGTTTGATTGATAAATCCATGTGTTTTGAATGGTGAAAACTCTACGTGTGACTGGTAAAATTCTCTGCCTTGAATGGTAAAATCCCTATGTCCTTGATTGATTCAATGCTAAAATTTTAACCTCTGGGTTTTCCCTACGAATGATTGTCTATGTGTTTTGGGATGATTCATTTCTGAATGTTTAACTCAACAGTTTCCCCTAAATTTTATTGTTGACAACAATTTTACTGTGAGTGAATTTCCTTTATTTTTGTTGAGCGTTGATGAGAGATTAATATGATTGAGCAATTCTGTACTTTTGAGAGTTTAGTATATCAAAATTATTTAGTTGTAAATTTGTATACGATAGGATGAAATTTTCGACCTTTAAATTCGGTAACTTTATTTATGACAACGATTTTATACATATGAAAGACAACATCTTTTTATATAGATGACAATGACTTATATGATAGACATCAATTTGTATATGATAGACCGCATTTTATATGATTATTCCCAACGTTGTGAAATGGTAAAACATCCACATTTTTGATAACACACAACAAATTTTATGCTCTAAACAAATGTCTGACAGTGAATTGAGATACGCTCTAAACCTAACAAATCATACATGCTCTAAACATAGTGATCTTGTTTTTCTCCTTTGATTGAATTGCTTTTGAGTAGTGATTGTATTTTACTCTGTGATTTTCCTTTTATAGACAACGAATTCACGCAGCCTTTACCAGTGCGATTTGATTGCATTGAATAACAATATTGATTACTATTGACAATGAATTTAATAATTGTTTACAACAATTTTCACCTTCATTGCTATTTAGACTTAAAAAAAAATTGTTGTATATTGAGGCATCACTTTCAAACAAAAACGAAATTCACTTTCATTGCTTTTATATTTTTAAAAATTCGTTGTATATTGATGGCATTCACGTTTTTTAAAAAGGGTCGATTTTCACTTCCATTGTTAATTATATTTTTAAGAGATGGATTTCACTTTTAATTAAATCATGGCATTCACCTTGATAGTCATAAATGATGGAATCCACTTGGCATTCACCTTTTATTCACCCTTTAATCATAAATGATGATAGTCACCTTCATTGTTATTAATTATAAATGATGGTATTCACTTTCAGTGTTATTATATTCATAAATGATGGCATTCATATTGTGGTGGAATCCAAACAAAAATTGATGATGAAATTTAAGATGTAAGCATTTTTTTAACTTGTACCATGTGGCTTATGGTTGTATTCACCTTAATTGCACCTTCAATGCTATGTGGTTGGGGCAATCCCCCTTGTCACCTATTGAATGGTATGTTACCCTTTTAAAAGAATGAATCACTTTAGGTGGTCACTGACCTTGGTTACCTTTTATGATGATGACTAGCTTAGTAATTAAATTTGTTGCACCACTAATAATGGATATATGAAAATGCACACAAAAAAATGCAGTATCAAGAGTGATAGTAATAGATGGAATGTGTGCATCGAGTTAAATCAATGACGCCTTTGCGCCCATGATTAAAATGATGCTTGTTGATTTGTGGTTTAGATTTTATTGCACAGTCCATGTTGACGATGAGATGGATTAGAAGTTAGAGTTATTGCACACATAAATTTAGCTTAAGTGATGATAGTCCCTAGACACCTCGCGTGCATTGAAACCGTGATGTAAGGAATGATTTTAGAGGCTTTAGACTACTTGTAGGTGATAATTTGTTAAGTTGTTATTGATTGTCATACCTTATATCTTGCGCAACGAATTAATTGATGATACTCTCACGCCTCAACTCTAGGCGATGATCAATTTATGTTTGTGTTTAGTTTTGCAGTCGTTCACCTTAGGCATTCACATATGTGGTCATGTGACGGGTTATCAACCCTTGCGTGCTTCATCATATACTAATGAATGAGGAATTAACAACTTTTATTGTGCCATGAATTTATTAATAAATGATTGTAGTAGACTACAGACTGCCTGTGCAAAATGGAAATGTTATGTTATATGATGAGTTCTGTGAATGATTCCTCAAGCGCCATGTTTATTGATGTTTTATTTTTCCTAATGCATATTTTAAAAAAACAAAAAGATTGTACGTATCTCATTGTCATGACGGTGGGGTGTTACATATGGTATCAGAGTGGGTTCAACCCTGCATCTGTGGATTGCCATGCTTTCCACTGTAGTAAACCCTTGAGTAATAACCTAGTGTTGTTTAAAAATTTAACATTTCCATGTGGTGATCTCGATTAGAGGACAACACGGAGGTTCGCAATGTGGTATTGTGGAAAGAGGTGTGACACCTCCAAAAGTGCTCGCGCCTTGAGAGTCTAACCTCCAAGGGGGAAGGACAATTCCTTGGGATGGATTCGATTGTCGTAAGGGATGATGATGGTATGACAAGCCCCCTCTAGGGAACGTCATAGGACTTGATTCACCATTTGTATTAATATGAGGCCAGGGCACCTATACCCCTGTGGGTCCATAGCGCACCCCAACCAGTACCATTAGCTTCATCGAGAACTTGAGAAGGATAAGTTCTCAAGTCCACAGGTGTCACGGATGGCTCAGTCATTGAGGCATGGCTGGAGAGTAAGGAAATGTGCTTCACACTTCATGATTACGACCTCCATCATGAAGGTCTACATGGTGGACTTTCAACCGAAAGGGGAGCACTCTTATATGGTGGAAGACGCTCCTACTGTAATTAAACATGGTCGTCGAAGATGTGTCATGGGAACTGTTCGAGGAACGGTTCTGGGAGAGGTATCTGTCTGAGGAATTCATTGAGCACTAGCTCAATGAGTTCAATGCCTTTTGACAGGGTGGACATATGGTGCCTGAGTACAAGGCTCATTTTATGGAGCTGCTTCGGTATGCTCTGCACCTCAATAACAAGAAACATAAGGTCAACAGGTTCCTGTTTGGCCTTAATGTCGGCATCCGTGCAAAGGTTAGGATTTTGATGCCTCAAACCTTGTGTTAGCACTTGGTAAATTTCCTAGAGGTTGAAGAAGAAATCTACGAGGGATAACCTTAACCAACCGCTTTTAAAGCTAGGATCTAGCCCTTCCAGCTTCAGAGAGGGATCTCTCTATGTGATTTAGCTTTGGTTTTTTTTTCTTTTTGTAAAATGAAAATCAATTGCCAACAAGAACACTAGATACAGATAATATCCAAGTCATAAGTTGATTCCCATAATTTATGGGGTGATAACAGCGGCTCCACCTGGGGATGGTACTCGCCCTGTTAAGTGCCAAGAATCCAGTATCTCTGGCTATCCTGAACGTATCTGTCTAGTAGTTTTTGTTGGTCTTATTCTCAGGAAAACTTTGAAAAACAGTGAACAGCCACTTAGGGCCTTCTCTTTGGGCTTCATCCAACTAACCAATGTTCTTCACTCAAAAAATGCAAGTAGAGACTGAAAATTTAAAACGGGTATGTACAATGGAGAGTGAGTTCTTAAAATCCTTTACTGAGGTGGGACATAATGTTTCAGCATTCTGCCATTCACAGGTGCTCCTGGCAGATCTAACCCATTGGCGTTGTTTAGCAAAAAGACATTGTTTCCTCTGAAATCTTGGATCACGTAGGGCCCTGTCCATAGATTATCAAATTTCCCATGATTTCCCTTGTCCTCGTTCCTGGAATCCCATCTCAATACCAGGTCTCCCAGCTCAAAATCATCCTCCTTGGTTCGTTTGTCAAAGATTTTCTTGATGCTCTCTTGGATGACATGTGTTTTGTTGAAAACATCTTCTCGGGTCTGTTGCAACTGAATCATTTGATTGATTCTTCTTTGGGAGTCATTAGGCTCAGCTTGCATTTCTTGAAGTAACTTCATGACAGGGACTCCCAAAGAAGTTGGGAACACAGCCTCAGTACCATAGACCAGCTGGTATGGTGACATACCAATTGACCTTTTGGTGGTCAGTCTATCTGCCCATAAGGGAAATACCAGCTTGTCATGCCATGATTTTTTATTCTCTTGCAATGTTTTCTTGATGATATTTACCAAAGTCTTGTTTGAGGATTCCGCCAACCCATTCCCCTGAGGGTAGTAGGATGTGGAATGCCCCAAGCTAATGTGGTAACGACTGCAGAAATCAATCATTTTCTTCGACCGAAAGGCAACTGCATTGTCAGTAATGATCTTTCTAGGACAACCAAAACGAGACAAAATATTATTTTCAAGAAATTTAATAATAACAGAGTCAGTGGATTGCCTGCTTGGTACAACCTCGATCCATTTGGTAAAATAATCAGTGGCGGTAAGAATCCACCGATGTTGGCCTGAAGACGGAGGGTGTATTTCTCCAATGAAATCGAGTCCCCATTGTTGGAAAGGGGCCTCAACTGAAATTGGTTTAAGAGGTAGAGGAAGGAGTTTCCTTTTACCCTCAAACAGTTGACACTGGTGACATGCTGTTACTTTCTGATGTACATCTGCAAATAGGGTGGGCCAGTAAAATACAACTCTGAGTATTTTGTTGGCTGTGACCTTCCAGTTCAAATGGCCACCACATTCTCCTGCATGAAACTCCTGCAGCACTTTATCAGCTTCATCTTTCAGTAAACAATTTAAAAGAATACCTGCAGGGTCTTTCCAGTACAAATTTCCTTCTAGAATACAGAATTTCAATGCCTTCAACTTTAAAAATCTAGCTTTAGTTTTAGTTAAACCAGGGGGAGCTTGTAGATTTTGTAACACGAATATAAGGTCTGCATACCATGGAGATTTGAGAAAAACCTCTCTAACTTTTGGAGTCGCCATCTCGCCCTGTTTATCTACCACATCTAGAAAATTAATGTCAAGGGCCTGAAAGTTAGATCCAACCATCAATTTGGCAAGGCCTTGGCCTTTGAACAATTTTGTGGGCTTAATTTCTATGTCATATTCTAGAATAACTACAATCCATTTTCCCCTTCTCCCGTCAGGGTTGTCTTGTGTCAAGATATCTTTCACTACCGCGTTTGGGACATAAGCTATGATGTGGGAATGGAGAATATAGACCCTGAAATCCTTGATAGCCTTTACCAAAGCGAATGCCTGCTTCTCCATAATATTGTAGTTCAAGGCAGCATCTCTTAAATCTTTGCTAAAGAAAGCTATGGGCTTTTCATACCCTTCACTGTTATTCTGCAGTAATACAGCTGCTATAGTATGTTCAGAGGCGAACGAAAAAAGATAGAAGTCTTTAGTGAAATCGGGACTGATCAAAACTGGGGCTTCTGTAAGTGCTCGTTTTACCTGTTCAAAGGATTGCCTAGACTCAGGATCCCATTTTATTTTCGCGTCCTTTTTTAGAATGTTTGTAATGTTTTGGAGGAGCTCGGCCAGATTAGGGATGAATCTTTGAAGAAAGTTAATTTTCCCTATAAAGGACTGCAACTCCTTTAGGTTTCTTCGATGTTCTATCTTTAGTATGGCCTCTATTCGGCTGGGGTCAATTCTGATTCCCTCTTTAGAGATGATGTGTCCCAGTAGTTTTCCTTCTTCTAACCCAAAAATACATTTCTTGGGATTCAAAGAGATCCTGAACCTTCTACACTTTTCGAAAATTCGTCTGAGATGCCGCAGGTGTTCATCATCGGATTGGGAAAACACAGTCACATCATCTAGATAAACGACAATAAACTTACCTGAATCTTCTACGAAGGCAATATCCATTGCCCTCTAGAACGTGGGTCCTGTGTTCATCAAACCAAAAGGCATCTTCACATACATGAAAGTGCCCCATGGTGTGGTGAAAGCGGTTTTTTCCTGATCGTTTGGGTGAACTAGGACCTGGTTGTAGCCTAAGAAGCCATCTAATAGGAAAATCCGACTGGACCCGACCACTCTTTGCAGGAGGTGATCCATTTTAGGCAGGGGGTAATTATCCTTCAAGGATGCTTTGTTCAAATTTCGGAAATCTATGCAGAGTCTGATCTCCCCGGTTTTCTTACGTGTAGGGACTAGATTAGAAACCCACTTAGAGAAACGTAATGGGACTATGATCTTGGCATTGTACATTTTCTTAATCTCTTTTTCTATCAGGGGAAGCAACTTGGGATTTATCCTCCTAAGTTTCTTCCTAAACGGTTTCTGGTCTTCCTTTATGGGAATCCTCTGTTGTATGATGCTGGTGTCATAGGCTTTCAGATCTTCATAGCCCCAGGCAAAAACGTCTGAATATTCTTTGAATAGTTCAATGTACTTAAGCTTTTGTTATGGGGGTAAAGATTTGGACAGTTTGACCATCCTAGGTTTCTCTTCAGTTCCTATGTTGCAGTCCTCTACCTCTTGCCCATGAGATTCTATTTTTGGTTTCCTAGCTACATCGTCATTGTCAAACAGATCTTCTAAAGGGACAAGCCCTCTAGGTAAAACATCGGCATCTATTCCGTCATCTCCTAACTCTCCTGAATCTACTGTATCTACCGTGTTTACATTATTCACACTATCTATTTCAAACTCAGAATTATTTACATTCTCGTTTTCATTTTCTACATCTATGTTTGTCCATTCAAAATCGTTCTTGCATTGCAGAAAGTCCTCTATCTGATCGTCATTTCCAAACACTTGCCAGTACCTGATATTATCGGGCACTGTCAGTCTGCATTTCACTTCAACAGTGTAAGGGCGAGTTTGGCGGAAAGGGATCTTGCAGGAAGCTGTTGACGTGGCCAATCCGTCGGACAGAATATTCTGTCCTCTCGGCATTACTTTCAAGTCAACCTCATTAAAACACTTCAAAGCATCGAGAGCGGCATTCCTGTAGGCTCGAAGGCGCGGGTGTTTAGCAACGTATTCACCCTTAATTTGCTTGATTATTAATTCAGAGTCACCCCTTACCATTATTTGCTTAGCACCAACTTTTTTCAACAGCTTCAAACCGAGCATTAAAGCTTCATATTCGGCAACGTTGTTAGTGCAGTGGAAATTTAACTTATAGGAATGATTTTCTGAATACCTTTTCCGATGATTATGCAACCAGACTCCAGCTCCTGCCCCTTCTTTACTCACAGCTCCATCGAAATCCATACTCTAGAATTCAGCGGGGAAATCTTCAGCGATCACATTTTCCATCTTTGTTGCCTCACCGTTTTCTGGACCTTCATCTTGATTAGCTACATCTTCCACCAGCTGAATATCTAGCTCTTCAGTGTCACCATCATTGTACAAGATGAACGAATCTAAATCGGAATGAGCAGAGTAAAGGGGGTAATTGTGTGGTTTCTCTTGACTACTAACCATATACTTCATTAGTGTTTCTCTGTATAAACTTCTCTGTTGTCCGAACACTGGGATAGTGGCGTAAGACATATCCAGCTGCAGGGTTCCTTTCAGCTTAGCTCCCCAGGACCTGGAGAGCAAAATTCCATACTTAGGCGGAATGTCTGCGACCACTACGTCCATTACCATGCTTTTGGAAGGGATCTGCACCAGGGTGATGCACAAATATTTAATCAAACCAATACATTTGACTTTGTTGGAGTCAAACGAGTGTAGATCTTTGTACGTCCTAGTGACCTCCAATCCTAGTTTTTCCATTACTGCTTTAGGCATCAAATTATGTGAGGCACCTGAATCCAGCATGGTGTTATGCAATATTAAATTGTGTATGTTCAAATTGATGTAAAAGGGAGCTACATCACCGGTATCATCTCGACCATTTACTTCAGGTCCGAAAAGGAGTTCGGGATGATTGTCAGTGAGGTTTACAGTGTCTGAATGAGTCACTGATCCAATAGTCAAGGCCTTGGTGCCTATGTCAGGTTCAACGACTAATGCTTTTAGTACCTGTGAGTGATACCCATCTCGATTCATCAACTCTGTTAGTGGGATGGGAATATTTATTTTTGCTAATTCTCCTTCAAGACTAAAGGGAGTAAGAGCTCTGCCTTGGCTCATCAGTTCTGATTTGTCTGCCAGGTTCTTCAGCTCAGAAGTACTTAGCAGGTTAACATGAGAAGCATCAGGTTGTGATGGTCTTTTCAGGATGGTGATGTTTTTCTTCAACGGAGGGTCAGCTTTATTCTTCTCAGGAACCTTATCAGGAGTCTTTTCGGTAGAAGGTTCAGGGGTTTTCTTGGATTCGACTATTTTATGTGTTTCGATCGTCTTCTTGGCTGAGGCCCCTTCTATCTTCCTGCTGCGCAGATTATACTGCCTGTGTGCCTCCAGAATAGCATTCTCAAGGGCCTGTTGTGCCTCATCTTCGGTTTCCTCACTTACCTTTATTTGATTTAGCAGAAAAAGTTCCTGTTCTTCTCGAGTGAGGAAAATGGCCTCATTGTCGTGAATGCCCATCAGGTTAATTTGAGTGTCCTCCAATTCTTCAATCACGTCTCCCCCTTCATCAGCATAGTTTTCCTGTAGAGGAGGTCTGATCGGTTGATCTAGGCCTCTCTACTCTCTTTGATCTCTTTGATCTCTTGGATCTCTCTGTCTGATCCGAGGAGGGTTTCTTCTGAAATTGGGGTTCCAAATCTGAGGAGCAGGTATGTCGTCTCTCGGAGTATTTCTGTCTGAAATACTCATTCTTTCTATCAATAACGCCAATGATATGACTACCGAATCCAATTTGGAATCAATTTTTGACGTGGAAGGTTCTTCTTTGATCGTGACTCTCCTTTCCGTCCTTTGACGTGCCCGTTTTGCCAACAGATTGGCCTCCACACTGATAGCACTCTTTTGCATATCTTCAAGGGTGGCAGCATTTCTTTCTCTTAATTGGTAAGACATGTCCGCATCGAATCCATCAAGGAATTTAATCAATGCCAAACCCTGGGGAGGCTTGATTTCCGTTGGGATTGCATTGTACAAATTATTAAAACGGGTGCAGTAATCTTGTACCGTCTCACCTTGATTTATTTTTATATTCTCGTATTCTGACAGTATCTGGAGAGGGTTTTTCTTTACCTCCCATCTGTCAAGAAAATGTCTATGGAACACGACAAGGTCAGGGATTGATGCGGCAGGTAAGGATTTGAACCATTTTTTTACGTCCCCTGTCAGACTCTGGGCGAACAGTCTCATTTGAACGTCAACTTCGTCAACTTCTTGTAAATCCAAGTAGTCGTTCATTTTATCCACATGTTGTTGTGCGTTTAATGTTCCGGTTGCATCGAACTGTGGAAGTATATTCTGGTAGTCTTGGGGCATGGCGTGTAGTGGTGCAGCCAACACCAAAGGGGCATATCGAGCAGCCATGACGGGTGGAGGAGGTGGGACGATGACCTGTATGGTAGGAGAGGTAGCGACTGAAGATGAGGACGAGGAAGGACTGGGCGGTGTTGAGGTAGCAATTTGTAGTTTAGTCGTAGGAGACAAGACTTCAGGGGTTCGGGGTTGCAACGCAGTTGGGTCAAAGACGAGCTTAGACACAAAAGTTTCAGACCGTGTTCTAACAAGGTTTCGTGGCGGAAGAAGATTAAGATCAAGGTTTTGAAAGGTATCTGGTTCTCTGGAAAAAGAAGGAGACTTGTGAAGGAGAGTATAGCTCGCTAAAATGGCAGCTAAGGTCTTTCGCCAGAGAAACTGTTCGGGATTATCTATCGCTGTGGAGGGTTCTGGGTCTAGATGAGATCGAGTGTGAACTTTCTTGGGAGCCAGAACTCTTTTTGGTTTTTATATGTATATATTTTTTTATTTTATGGTGAAGGAAACTAGGGGAGATTTCTACGTTGTCATCGTCTAGCTTCCAATTGTTCTTGAATAGATATGTCTCGTTCAATGGCTGCCCACAAACGTTCGAGTTCTTCCCGGTTGTTGGCAGTTTTGAGGATTATGTCAAAAAGGTTTGACGCTATATGCGTTTGATTCGCTAGTCCGGGCTCGATATTAGGTTGTACTGCTGCAGGGACAATCATAGAGGAACATTAAGAGAGTGGGAAAAGTTTCAAAGGGAGATTCTGAAAATAATATGTACAAAGTTAATCAACCTCTAATCATTACTTTCTTCTCAGAGTCAACTATCTTTAGGGGAGAGAAAAGTGAGGTATTCAGTTTTAGTTCGTCCCCAGTGGAGTCGCCATTTATGTTAGCACTTGGTAAATTTCCTAGAGGTTGAAGAAGAAATCTACGAGGGATAACATTAACCAACTGCTTTTAAAGCTGGGATATAGCCCTTCCAGCTTCAGAGAGGGATCTCTCTATGTGATTTAGCTTTGTCTTTTTTTTTCTTTTTGTAAAATGAAAATCAATTGCCAACAAGAACACTAGATACAGATAATATCCAAGTCATAAGTTGATTCCCATAATTTATGGGGTGATAACACCTTGCATGATTTCCTCTAGAAGGTCCTCATAGCAGAGGAGGATCTTATCAGTGGGGGTTAGAGTAGGACTCCAGCGAGACTAGTGGGGAAGGTGTCATTTGGTGTGCATCAGCATCAGAAACTAGCTAGAAATTCGCCAGGATATCATGGCTTTCAGAGAGGATCCACTTTCACTACACCTCGGCGACCGATGCCTCATCAGTGGACTCCTTACAGAGTGCCAAAACAACGTCAACCGCAACAACATTAGTTTAGGCATGTTCATCATAATAGACTAGGGTTCCAGGACGGTGGGCCAAGAATACTAGACTGAAGAAAGGGTGTTGGACATGTGGGAAACCACATTACCAACGGACTACCCAGTGGAGAGGAATAGAGCATCTAGACTAGATAGACCCACTACCGTGGGAGATTTGGGCAAGGCCCATCAGATTCATGCAATGGTGAATAACTTCCAGGAAAATCACCAGTCGACTGTGCTAGAGACGTCAGGTACAGTCGTTGACCAGACCCTTAGTATTTTGATAGATATCGGTGCTACCGAGAGTTTAATTTTTGGTGCAGTGCTAAAATGAATTAAGGTAAAGGTAGTCGAACAGGATGATTTTAGCTTTGTAGAAATGGATTCGGGAGCCAAACAGAAGATTGGTGGGAAGGTTACTGGCTATAGCCTTAAACTGGGAGAGTTTGTTTCTAGGGCCAACCTGTACATCATGATATTAGGATCTTATGAAGTCATGATCGGTATGGACTGGTTGGAATCGCATGATGCGATACTCGACTATAAGATGAAATGGTTGAGCTTGGGCGATGACGAGGGACAGAGACGCGTGATTGAAGGTCGGAACCAGGGAGTCTCCCTGAGGTTCATCTCTTCTTTGCAGCTATGAAAGAGAAAGTGCAAGGGATGTAAGATTTATGTGATCCTTGCATTAAATGAGAAGGGAGTAGCGAAAGGACTAGAACACCTTCCAGTGTTTAGAGAGTTTGTGGACATATTCCCTAAGGATTTACATGGGATGTCACCAGAGAGGGAATTGGAATTTACCATAGACCTAAAACTGGGGAATGAACCGATAGCAAGAATGCCTTATCGGATTTCAACCTCGAAGCTACAGGAGTTGAAAATGCAATTGAAGGAGTTGTTGGACCTGGGACTTATATGTCCCAGTGTGTCACCGTGGGGTGCATCTGTTATTTTCATATGGAAGAAGGATGGGTTGTGGAGACTCTGCATTAACTACCATCAAATGAACAAGGCAACGATCAAGAATCAGTATCTGTTGCCAAGGATTGATGATCTGTTTGATCAAATGAAGGGTGTGATGGTGTTTTCAAAGATCGAATTGAGATCAGGGTCTCACCAGTTATAGCTCAAGGAGGATGATGTCCTTAAGACCGCCTTTAAGACAAGGTTTGGACATTATGAGTTTACCGTTTTACCTTTTGGTCTAACGAAGGCCCGAGGGTATTTATGAGTTTTATGAACGAGGTGTTCCACGACTACTTGGACAAGTTCGTCCAAGTATCCATTGACGATATTTTGATTTACTCGCGGACGATGGAAGAGCATGAAAAGCACTTACACCTGATACTACAATGTCTATGAGAAAACAAATTGTATGGGAAATTGTCTAAATGCTCATTTTATCAATCGAAGATTCACTACATAGGGCATGTCATCTCCAACGAAGGTATCGTCATGGATCTAGCAAAGGTCGAGGCTATTATGGAATGGCATGCACTGACGAATGTCCCCAAAGTGCATATATTCATGGGTTTAGCGGGATACTATCGATGGTTTGTCGAGGATTTTTCGAAGATAGAAAATCCAATTATGGAATTGCAGAAGAGGAAAAAGATGTTTGTTTGGACCGAGAAATGCACGGAGGCATTTCAGAGGCTCAAGGAGATTTTGACAATGAAACCAATACTAAAGGTCCCTGACATGGATGCAAAATTCCTCGTATGCACTGACGCATACAAGGAAGGATTAGGTAGAGTCTTGATGCAAGACAGTCGAGTGATTTCTTACATCTTGAGAAAGTTGAGATGGAATGAGGATAACTATGAAACGCATGATTTGGAATTGTTAGCCATTGTTTATGCCTTGAGAGTTTGGAGACACTACCTTATTGGATGAAAAATGAACTAAAAATAGACCACTATGGTCTACAACACATCTTTACGCAAAGCGACTTGAACGCGCAATAACGACGTTGGTCGTAATTGGTTAGTGAGTACGATTTCGAGATTACTTACATAAAAGGAACAGTGAACAAAGTGGTGGATGTGTTGAGTCGGAGACCATGCATCTTTTCGGTGATGCCTCTTCAGATGAATCAATGAGAATGGATTCTAATCTTACAGGGAGACGATGACTGGTACAAAGAGGTCAAGGATTTTATTGGACAAAACACAACGATGGTACCAAAATTTGAAGGATTTACAATGGACAACGACGGATTATTGAGATTTAAAAGTTGAATTTACGTACCACCCAACGACAAGTTGAGGAGTTTGATCCTAAATGAGCCTCACAGAGCAGTGTACATGGCTCACCCAAGAGTCACGAAGATGAGGGAAAAACTTAAACCCTTATTCTTATGTTAAGGAATGAAGGCAGACATAGTCAACTACGTGGCCAGATGTTTAGAATGTTAGCAGGTGAAGGATGAACATAGACATCTGGCAGGATTACTATAGCCACATGCAATTTTGGAATTGAAATGGGAGGTCATTTCGATGGATTTCATTGTTGGATTGCCACTGACGGCAAGGAGACATAACTCAATTTTTGTGGTATTCGAAAATCCAACGAAGAGTGCTCATTTTATTCGTGTGCATACAACGTATCAGGCACATGACATAGCTATAGTTTTCATCAGCAAGATTGTGAGGATGCATGGCATACCTAAGAGGATTATATCTAATCGAGGATCGGTGTTTACTGGACGATTTTAGACTAGTTTCCAAGAGGCCTTGGGAACCCAACTTTACTTTAGTATCGTGTATCACTCGGAGATAGACGGGCAGACTGAACAAAAAAAACAAATCTTGGAGGATATGTTGAGCATGTATGTGATGGAACAACATAATCGTTGGGAAGAATTCTTTCCACTAGTGGAATTTGCATATAACAATAGTTATCAAAGACCATTAAGATGGTGCCTTTCGAGTTCCTTTACGGGCAATCGTGTCAGACGCCTTTGAGTTGAGATTGTCTTGAGGATAGGGTCCTGGTGGGGCGAGAAGCGATCCACGAAATGGAAGACCAAATGCAAACCCTAAGACAAGGGATAAAGGAATCGTAGGATCGACAAAAGAGTTATGTCGATGTGCGTCGTATCGATCGTAGTTATGAAGTTGGTGATCAATTCTTCTTGCTGCTGAAACTGCATAAGAGTTCGATCAAGTTTGGAAAGGGTTCTAAAATATCTCCTAGGTTCATGGGATCCTATGATATTGTGGAAAAGAGAGGGCCCGTGGCCTATTGACTAGCCTTGCCTGATCCTTGAGGTGTATGCATGATGTCTTTCACGTCTCTATTTGGAGACATTATGTTAGTGATCCTACATGTTTTTGACATGAGTTCCTTGAAGGTATTGGACGAGGGTGCACTCACGGTGGAGTCAATATGCATCCTGGACAATCACATTCGACAACTACGGTGTCGAACAGTAGATCAGGTCAAGGTCTAGTGGGACAACTATAGTCCACACTTGGYGACCTTGTAGGGTGCATATGATATGTGCCAACATTTTCCATTTTTGTTTGATAGATAGACTTATGATGTTGTGATACACTTTATTTTGGCACTTATATACTGTTAAACTTCAGGATGAAGTTTAAACCAAGAGGGGGTTTATGTAACATCCCTCTCTTGTGCACACTAAGAAAACTTATTCTTTGAGGACACTTGTGTGCAAGTGATCTGGGTTATTATACTATTGGTCATTTTGATTATGATTATGAGATATTATGGATTTGATGATATGTTATTTCGTTGTATTTACATAGATAGGTTCTACTGACTGGGTTCTCCTGAGTGTGCAGGACTTTGGACATTGAGGATGAAGAGGCATGGATGAAACCCCTTGGACTCTAGATCGAGTCTGGGAGTGGGTTGTTGGGGTTTGAATGTTATTGATGTGACATATGTACATATGATTAGATATTATGATGATTGATTATTATTTCTAACATGATTCATTGATGGATACAGGTTGACAATAGCTTGCTGACCAGACTCACATGTGGAGTAGAGGGGTCACGCACGACAACCAAAGACTTTAAGGGAGAGGTGTGGTAGAAGCTCTGCCACATCCTACTAGCACTCCCACCATGGTGCAAACTTTAGGTTAACAATTACCTAGTTCGAGAAGACCCACGATGTCGTGAGGGAAGACTGTGACAGTCACTCACAATGATTCTAAGGGGCATGCAATAAGGCAGGGGATTTATTCCTTAGAGTCCCTTAGTCTCCCACAAGATCACTTGGCAGAGTATTGACTCCAGGGGTTTGACATCTACCAAATTCATTCAAGAGGTGAGTGGCACCCTTGGAGCACGTAGTGTGTCTTGAAGGGCACGTCGCTCAAGGAAAACAAAAAGAGGTGAGTGGCACCCTTGGAGCACATAGTGCGTCTTGAAGGGAATATCGCACAAGGAAAACAAAAAGAGGTGAGTGGAACCCTTGGATCATGTAATGCATCCTGAAGGGCACGTCACGATTTTAACTGGTAAGTGAATAAACCTAGTCGGCCTTAAAATGAATGATATGATAAGTAAAGTTTAAAAACAATTTTTCCCTTAAAAATGTTGCCCAGCCTAGTGAATTTAAAACCTAGGTCTAAGAAGAACCTTTGAACAAAAATAATTAGACATATAACAAGAAGGGGGTAA
>SNQJ01S0018281.1:184577-207142 GCA_010110895.2 Picea sitchensis
GGAGGATTAAATTAAAAAAAAGAGGGTAAATTGTTGTTTTATCTACACTTGCTAAATTAATTTTTGATTAAAAAGGAAAAAGAGTAAATGGTTGTTTTATCTACACTTGATAAATTGATTTTTAGTTAAAAAGGAAAAGGAGGGAAACTTAAAAGAAATAAGAAACTTAAAGAAAATGGGAAACATAAAGAAAAAGTTGAATGTCTAACTTAGTAAGGAATCATTCCTTGGGAACTTTCTATTTATCAAATCAACTAGGAATTAATTAAGGTGTAAGTCATTTAAGAACTATAAGGGGATATTGAGACATCGAGGAGCGTTTTTAGGAACTCTTTTAGGTGGGTGAGGGAAATAGGAATATTTAATTAATTAATAAAATTGATTTTCTGGTGCAACTAGGGGATAGGGAGACATGTGTACGGGGTTTTTTTTTCAAAATTAATTAAATGAAAAAGGAATGTAATGAGAATTTGGGAAACTAATTACTTGAAAACTCTATAAAAAGGATGGAGGAGGAGGATTATGGATCACATATTTTTGTGTAACGTTACATTGCTGAAATTTTATCTAGATTGAACTTTCTCTTATGGGAGTTGGGATACCCAACTCGGGTAATGAGTGGTAGATAAACCCTATGAGGCGAGCTGGGTGATATCATTCTCTGGTATTGTGTGTGTGGCCCCTTTGCGGCTTAGGGGGCTCAGGGGGAAGAAGAGTAACCCTAGCCTTGGCTGGGAGATAGCGATGAAATCACATCGGTTGGCAAGCAGGAGCTAGATGGAGTGCACGCGGGACAACGACCTCGAAGCATTAGCATTTGGATAAGGTACGCATGTTAAAGTTGTTACTTGCAAGGAAACTTAATTTACACATGTTTATTTGTCTATACTCTATTGAAGATTTCATTGCCTTGAGATTTCTTGTACCTACGGTACTTGTAATCCCCTTTTCTCTTGATTTATTCACTAAGAACCCTTTCTATCCACCGTATCCTTTATTTATGAGTTATTGTCTCTTTGCACGTGGCCAGAATGAGCCCTGGCCAGAATGAGCCCTGGACTCAAAACCTTTCCTACATTCTTGTATCTCCTTCCTGTGTTTTMTTTATTCCTTGATTGCGCTTTTATTTCACAATTGCTTCTCCATAGATAAGATCTGGATGTAGATTGTGTTTTATCCTCTATCTCGTGATCCTTCAAGTTATTAGTTTGTTCTTGAGCAGTCAGCCATGATCCGAATCGACAGTMTTCACTCCAGTGTTTAAAGACTTAGATTCAAATTCCCTTCTTTCCTGTGCATGGATAATAACTGTAGGATCATTCTCTTCCCAAAAATGAATTCTCGCCTGGGCATTTATTCTCTCTAGTCTACCCTCATTGTTCCTTTGCATTGATTCTCAGATTTGCATTGATTTTCTGCGTCTTTATTGATTAAACTCTGATATTACTTTGTTTTTTAATTACTTACACTTTGGTAAACCTATGCATTTGATTGATAAATCCATGTGTTTTGAATGGTGAAAACTCTGCGTCTGAATGGTAAAATTCTCTATTTTGAATGCCCTGTGTTTTCCCTGTGAATGATTATCTCTGTGTTTTGGGACGATTCATTTCTTAATGTTTAACTCAATGTTTTCCCTTAAGTTTTATTGTTGACAACAATTTTATTATGAGCGAATTTCCTTGATTTTTGTTGAGCATTGATGAGCGATTACTATGATTGAGAAATTAATGTCATGAGTGATTAATATGATTGAGTGATTCTATAATTTTGAGAGTTTAGTATATCAAAAGTATTTAGTTGTAACTTGGATACGATAGGATGAAATTTTCAACCTTTAAATTCGGTGACTTTATTTATGACAACGATTTTATAGATATGAAAGACAACACCTTTTTATATAGATGACAATGACTTATAGGATAGACAGCAATTTGTATATGATAAACCGCATTTTATATGATGATTCCCAATGTTATGAAATAGTAAAACATCCGCATTTTTGATAACACACAGCAAATTTTATGCTCTAAACAAATGTCTCACGGCGAATTGAGATACGCTCTAAACCCAACAAATCATACATGCTCTAAACACAACGATCTTATTTTTCTCCTGCGATTGAATTTCTTTTGAATAGAAACTGTATTTTACTCTACGATTTTCCTTTTATAGACAACAAATTCACCCAGCCTTTACCACTGTGATTTGCTTGCATTGAATAGAAATATTGATTACTCTTGACAGCGAATTTAATAATTTTTTACAACGATTTTCACCTTCATTTCTATTTAGACTTTAAAAAAAATTGTTGTATATTGATGGTGACACCTTCAAAGAAAAGCGAAATTCACTTTCATTGCTTTTATACTTTTAAAGATTTGTTGTGTATTTATGGCATTCACCTTTTTTAAAAAGGGGCGATTTTCACTTCCATTGTTAATTATATTTTTAAGATATGGCTTTCACTTTTAATTAAATGATGGCATTCACCCTTTAATCATAAATGATGGCAACCACCTTCATTGTTATTAATTATAAATGATGGTATTCACTTTTAGTGTTATTATATTCATAAATGATGACATTCATATTGTGCTAGAATCCAAACAAAAATTGATGATGAACTTTAAGATGTAAGCATTTTTTTTAACTTGTACCCTGCGGATTATGGTTGTATTCACCTTAATTTCACCTTCAATGCTATGTGGTTGGGGCAATCCCCCTTTTCACTTGTGGAATTGTATGTTACCCTTTTAAAAGAATGAATCACTTTAGGTGGTCACTAACCTTGGTTACCTTGTACGGTGATGACTAGCTTAGAAATTAAATTCCTTGCGCCAGTAATAATAGATATATGAAAATGCACACAAAAAATTACAGTATGAGGATTGATAGTAATAGATGGAATGTGTGCACCGAGTTAAATGAATGATGCCTTTGTGCCCGAGCTTAAAATGATGCTTTCTATTTTGTGGTTTAGATTTTCTTGCATAGTCCATGTTGACGATGAGATGGATTAGAAGTTAGATTTCTTGCACACGTAAATTTAGCGTAAATGATGATAGTCCCTAGACGCCTCGCGTGCAGTGAAACCGTGATGTAAGGAATGATTTTAGAGGCTTTATACTACTTGTGGGTGATAATTTGTTAAGTTGTGATTGAATTTCAAACCTTATATATTGCACAACGAATTAATTGACAATACTCTCACGCCTCAACTCTAGGTGATGATTAATTTATGTTTAGATTTATGTTTCCTTACGCAACTTGTGTGTACAGTCGTTCACCTTACGCCTTCACATATGTGGTCATGTGATGGGTTATAAATCCTTGCATGCTTCATCATATACTAATGAATGAGGAATTAACAACTTTTATTGCACCATGAATTTATTAACAAATGATTGTAGTAGACTACAGACTGCCTGCACAAAATGGAAATGTGATGTTCTATGATGAGTTATTCGAATGATTCCACGAGCACCATGTTTATTGATGTTTTATTTTTCCTAATGCATCTTTAAAAAAAAAAATTGTAAGTAGCTCGTTGTTGTGACTGTGGGGTGTTACAGATTTAATTATGCACTACTTGTTGATAGGAATCATTCTCAAATTCAAAAAGAGTATTGTTTTGAACAAGGACTAGTTCAAAATGTTGATTCCTTTGTTGTATTTCATCTTGTTGGAGTTTTGATTCAAGCTCAAGAAATTCAATTTTGTCCTATGAATCTTGTAAATAGGTTAGAACATTAGTGAGAGTTAATTTTTCAATTGTGATCATATTTTCGATAGTAGAGAGTATTATAGTATTGATTAACTCTTATAATTCATCGATTCAAGCCATTTAAAGACCAAATTAGACCTCAAAGGGTTTCTTTCAAATCTACCCTTTAACAATCATATTCAATAATTCAAACTTATCAAATGGAGGGTGTCAAATTCTACCAAAAACACACCTTTTACAATGTAATTTAACTTGGAATGCTAAAATACTAGACTAGGATGAGCTATTCAAGGAGACAAAATCATCAACATTGACATTGTGTACACCCCTTGGCCAAATTTAAGGACAAATTCTTCTATGGATGTTGGGAAACCCATGTTGTCTTTCATATACCAATGATCTAAAACATTTCCTAATTCTACTCAAAAGCTTGAGTGAAATTACTCAAAGTTACTCAACTTTGGTTTCATGGATTAATATTGTCGTATCATCTATATGTGTGTGGAAGCTAACATATTTCTCAATAATATTTCCACATTGAATTAGATTATGAGAAAGAATACATTCCTATAGAAAATATACATCACAGGAACATAGCACCAATTAAATTCCACAAAACTATGGAAAGGGAATTTGATATGGACCATCGAATTGTGTGTATAAAGTATGTAAATATAAACCAAAACCTCTTCTTGCATACTTATTCTTCAAAAACTTTGATAGGTATCAAAAAATGCATCAAATTGTACCTACATAGTTGTTGTGCAGGATAGAGGCTTCTTTGGGATTTGAAACTCTGGAGAACTTGAACTATAACACAATTCTTTTCTCTTATGTGTTTCCTTCTTGAATGTTTGAATGATGAAATCATATCAACAATGAGATACTAGTGTTTATATCCCCGTAGCCATCATTTCAAGTCAATAATGTTGAGCATTAAAGGCAGTTGCATTACCATGATTCCATTAAATCTTGATTGATTTATTTATGAGAAATAAATGGTTATTTATCTTAACACGATCTCATATTTGCCCTTATCTCCCTCCAATGGTTACAAAATCAACATAGATATGTTTGTAATGCGAGCACTAAAAGGGTTGATGAGAGTACAAGCATTGTTTCGAGATTGGAAGGTAAGGAAACAAGTAATAGTTACCTTGAGGTGCATGCATGCACTTGTTATAGTTTAGGCTCGTGTAATATATCTCCCTCTTCAGATGTCTATTGAAGTCTTAGATATGTAGAAAATGATTAATGAACATTAAATTCATCGAACCAAGCTGTGAGAATCAAAGGTGGGATGGTGTGATAGTCAAGGAACCCTCGAAGAATTTTGTTCAAAACTACAAATGAGAGAAGAGGGTGAAATCAAACATGAGAGAGCAATTTATTATTCTCTCTCCCATCAACAATGGAGGAGCAATTTGAAAAAAAAATAGAATTATGCCAAAATTGAGCTAGAAAAAATAGTTGGGGTTGGAGCAGGTTAGAACGTTGGATAGTTTCAAATACTTGGGAGAATATACTCATGGAACAATCCCAAATGGATTATTCTAAAATCCACTCTTAAAAGCTATGAATATTCTAGAGAGAATTTGAGGAAATATCATGAACTAGGTAGCTTTAAATTTCATAGAAACAATGTTACAAGTTTTGTTATTGCAAAACCACCTTCATGGGTTTCCTATCATTCTACTATTAGATCATATTCAAACCCTATATTTTTTCTCCATATTTTGATATTTCCCAACAATGGTCGATTCCCAGGTCAATTCAACAAAACAACGTCTGAGGATAAACACTTTAAAGTGTGGTTCTATAAGGATGGATTAGAGAGTGGGAAGAAATAATACAATTTCTTTGATTTCCAAAGGCCAAATATACTGACAAGAATATATTCACCTTTGAGAGTAAAAAATAGACTCAATAAATCCATGCAAAGTAGGAAAGTGTTGTCAGGAACATGGAACAATGGAGAGAAATATGAGAGGGAAAACCTAGAGATTGTGCAATGTAGAGATGAGGGTGAAAACAACATTGAAATGACTGAGGATGGAAAACTGGAAGACTAACTCGGATTGGTAGAGAAATGAAGAATGGTAGAATAGAGGGTAGACAAACATTTATGTACATGAGATATTAAAATTCGCAAGGAGAGAATCATGGAGTTAGATGAGGATTCTATGGACAACTACCATAGCTTAATTCAGTCCCTAAGAACTATAGGCTGACGCCAACATTAGAATCCAAACGAATGTATATCAGTGGGAAAAGCATTTTATTAATATGGTACATTTATAAATGCATGATCTATGACATTTGGATTCATCTTCCAAAATCTCTCTTGGACTCCTAATGATAGTTCGTATTCACTTGACTTCTCATATTTCTTCTCAAGTAAATAATACAAATTACCATAACCATAATGGATTAGGCTTCCAAAAATAACATTGTGTTTTTTGGGCTACGCATTGGTGAATAAATTTATTGGTGCTATGACTGTCAATTGAGATAATGAATTTATGATGCTTGATGTATCCAATCAATTTGAGGGTTTGGGGAGTTGAAATTTCAATCAAGGCATCCAGGGATATTTGAGGTTCCACATCTAGATAATTAGAGGGAGGAATGTCTTCATTTGGTGGAGGAATAGGTTCCTTAGGTATAGCTTCAACTTTTTACTTTGAAATGTCCTCTGAAATGGACATAACTATTTTTTTTCCCTTACATTTATGCCTAGGAAAATAGTTCTGATCACAATTTTAGCAAACACCTTTAAGTTAGCACTTCACCATTTCAACACAGGTTAATTTCAGGATCTTTAAGGGATGAGATGAATGAGAGGGAATGTTGGCATGAGAACGAGGATTAATGGATTATTTTTTGATTGGGGAATTCACCATCTTTTGGATATTTGTTTACTCTTTCAGAGGATTCTATCCAAGTAGTAGGGTGAGCCATTAAGACTTGGGCATGTATCTCTTCCTTGAGACCACTAATACAAAATTTTCCATAGAAGGAATTTGACATGCCTTCAATGTAGAAAGCAATTTTCTAAAAAAAAGACACGATCTCTTAAAATGTACTACATTATTTAATATTGGTCAAACAACCAAAATAACGAGTGTCTAGTTCCAAACATTCATAGAGGTCTATAAAAATATGTTTCCAAGAAATATTACCCCCATGGGATTTATTATTTCATTACCATAGTTTCCTATGTTTAGGATCTTAGTATAAGACACCCAGACAAAGTTTCATTAAGTTAACAGTGATGCCACATAGGTGAAAATAAGTTTCCACACGAGTTACCCATTTTGTTGGGTCAAAGCCATTAATATTGTTTAGATCCACTTTAGGGAGACAATGCTACATATAAGTCATAAGGCCACAAACAAATTGGTGAGAGTTAGGCCCCATGGGATTAGATGATTCAACAATTTATATTTGGGATGGATGGTCCTTGAATTGATTGTTCATTTCCATGAGCTGAGACAATTGTTTTGGGACTGAGTCCAATTTGGTGAGGTTTGCATTGATGGAAGAAATGTTTTCCTCAATAGAGGAGTGGGTGCATTCTAGTTTCAGTTTCTAATCCACATAGAGTTTCCAAGGTGGAGAATTGACTGTTGAGATTGTGCTTTCTAGTATCCATAGCGATGGGAGTCCACCAAAAAAATCACTAGAGACTGGTACCCAGTTGATTAGTGATATTTTATGGGTCACTTGAGATAGTGGCCTAGTAATGTGGTGAGTGGGTCCACCATAAAAATATTATGGGAGAGGGGTACCACAACAATAAACATGAAAAACGTATTTTATTGAGAAAATCCCCAAGTAACTGTGTGGTGAGTTACTAGCACCTGAATAATACTGTGATGATAAAATGCTCAAATTTTCAATATCGTATTTTATGTAGGAATTTCAAATATTCATAGCACGTATTAATATTCTGAGTGATTGAATGCAAAAATGTTCAATACATCCTTGTTTGTATGAGTTTCTTGGACTAGAGACAAGGAGTAGGATTCCAAGGATCTTAAGGAAAAGGGAGTTCTAGGTGCTATAGCTCTTTCTGTACATGTGGAGTCCAATAGTAGTACTCGGCCCAATTTTTTAGGGTTTTGACTAAGGAGGTTCAATCATTCCCTTGGACATACTACTTGATTACCTAGGTACTAGAGAGTAATATTCTTGAGTGCTACTCTCAATGCCACTACAAAAACAAGATAGCCGGTCATCTTATATAAATTTAGTTTCAAGAAACCTAGAGGACTTCCAATATACTTGAGGTTACATGGAAGTCAAATTTTATATACAAGTATCGTCTAATGCAGTACTACTCGAAGGGGTGTCCACAAGGGTTACAAGGATGTCCAACCAAGTGAAAACTACTATATTTGTTTCACATATGGTTCCCATATCACAATTTTACTCATTGAGCTATAGATCATTAAGTTACTTTTAGACATCGTAACGTGTCTCTAGCCTAGAAAAAAAAAAGAAAAAAAGAAAAAAAATCACACTAAAATATGTTCTCGGGAGAGTGTTTTGATACCTATTGTGTGTTATTTATTAGTAAATTTAAAGATGCAAAATAGAAATAAGAGCATAAATGAGAATTTGCAATTGCAATAGCCAAATAAAGAACTATAATACCACAAATGTTATACCTTTATTAATGGAAGGAATGTTCACATGCCTCTTTGAGGGGAAATCCTCCAACTAAGCAAAGCTCTGATTTCAAATAAATTAACAAGACATCTGTAACGAACCTCCTCGTTACGACAACCATTCTAGTAACATGTGTGAATTTTTTTTTTCTTTAAGTGTATGCGCGCGTGTAGAATTAACAACACACCTAACTGTACGATGCCCTGGACAACCGACAAGACGCAACCACGATGTTCATCACAAGAAGACTAAGGCACACGACGAGTTACTGCAAACAATATACAACCATAGGCATAAGGTGCACAACGCAAACATTTAGCGACCCAAGCAACTGACCACCCGACACAACAGACCCAACAACCAGCTGAATACTATCGAGCACAACATAAATAAGAAGTACGATTGCGCCCCTTACGGAAGGTGCGCGACAAGGACTCTGACGACGAACACCCAAGTTAACATTGTTCAAGGAATCATCAACCCTCTTTTACTAACTCCGAGTAGTTTAATGTCCGTAAATCCAGGACATTCACCATGTATGTCTCATCCATATCAATAGTTTACACTAACATCATAATAAGATCACCATATCATTTTATTTCTAATTTCCATAACATTGAAATAACAAATATGGTCATACCTTTCTACTCTAACCTTGGCATTTGTTTATAAGGTAAGAGCAACACAATTTCCTATCTCAACCATACATTACAATCACAAATTTATAAACAAAATTTTCATGACATCGGATACCATAACATTTTTCCCTTCACCTAAAGCAATAATATTATCTTCATATTTGAATATTCCATAAACCCCCATAATTACAATGACAAGACATAGCAATTACATTATTTAAAATGACCTTATTTAATAACAGTAATTTTAAAGAAAGGGGGCCCTAAATAAGGAATTTAAAATGTCAACTAAAATAACAACATTTAAAAGGTCAAAGTAACATCATAACTAAATAATCATCAAGTATTCCAATAATTGACAAAACCATCACATATTTTAAATGGGAAACCTGTAAACTAACCATATTAAATGTCAGTTAATTAGGAGGACAATATTAGGAATGGACAACCTATCACCATTTACAAATGACAATGATTAAGACAGCCAAAAATTAAAGATGTCCACAAATAAAATTATATCAGAATTAGGGGGACATCCATTGTAATTATTCAATATACATTGTAGTCAAAGGGGCAATTTTCAAAGATAACATTTTAATGACTAAAATGAATTAGAGGAAAAAAACAGCTGCACTTGGTTAATAAAAAAAAATAGAGGCAAAGCAACTGCTGGTATCTCACCCATATCACAAGTGCACTTTACTTATCCTAAACATTCATTGTTTCAATAATAAATTAATCTTCCAATAGACCACAGTAAAGGTGCGTTAAAGGGTTATTACTCCTTACCCGTGAAAATCTCCATAACCATCAGTTACCTATTCTAAGGTGAATTTAATCTATTTTAAAAATGTAAAACGTATTACTCTCGCCAGGTGGCTTTACTCCTTACGCAAACACATAACAATACACGCTGTTACCTATTAGAATCTTTTGAATCCCCTGACTATAGGATATGATCAGTAGTTACATTCCCGCTTGAAAACAGTCGGTCCCCTGACAAAATAAAAGTAAAAACCAACGCGCCTCCTACAAATTAGGCGCAGAACTGTCACCCCCTTCACCAATGAGCAGAAAGGGATCATGCTTAACTGGAGGTTTCGGTCACATCCCTTTGCACACTAAATAATAAATTAAAAATTTATAAAGAGACACAGAGCGATTATTCTCCTAAGATGGCTTACGGTAAAAATACCCACAGATCATTGCACTGAGTTTATTCTGAGATCAAGTTGCAGATTAGATGTTACTGAATGTGAGGAATGTTGTGTTTGCTCGTCTTAGAAGTTGGTCCGGTCGATTAAGGATGTACGATTAGCTGTTCATCGAGCATTCACAAAAGGAAATGGCATTAACTTCGTTTGGCTGGCAAACAATAAACAGCCCTCTCGGAATTCGCGTTGTCCCCGACAGCTAACAATGGTGAAGACGCAGTCAAACGAGCTGCCAGGAGGTGGTCAGGAAGGACGTGGGAACCTAAACCACCACTTGGTTTAGCGATTTGTCAAGGTGGATGAGTTGTCTTCAAGATTTTGCTTATCTGGATAAGTTAACAGATCGTCGAATGTCATCACCATCTCGAATTCTAGGGCAGCAGGTCTCGATATTTCCTCATGGTTGTAGGATCTATAACACTCATGTTTATTCACTCTATGTAAATGGAAGATCCGTAAGGAATTCCTCAATTGCAAATTAAATATTGAGAAGAAATACGCTAATGTCAAGAGAGATTCCTCAGTGAATCCTACTATCTACTCAAGCCAAAATAAGATCAAAAACAACAATAAGGTTTATTCCACACAATCGGAAAATAATACACGAAAAAGGGTTGGTCCATATTGCTGTCTTATCATTTTTAGAGATCAAATATACTGACCCCGCAGTTGCATGGAATCTTGAGTTTGAATTAAGGTATTACAATATCAGAAAGAGGTTTACGAATTCAAAACTTAAGTTTCTCTCCTCTCATCCAATACCTCAAACACAAGGATATTCTGTTGAACATTTGAGAACATGATTACATGTAGATTCACAAACCCCAAAATATTATGGGTTCAACATGCTCCTTAGAAATTTCTCATAACCAAACCTCTGGCACTATTGAGCTTATAATTGTCGCTAAGTCAACCCACTCTTGTGAGTGAATTTAATTCAAAATCCGTTTTCGCGATATGGGACATTTTGGTGTACTGAGCATGGGTTGTGATTCCAAAGAAATTAAACCCACATCATAGTCGATGGAAGAGAAACATCTGAGGTTAAAATATCAGAAATTCTAAAGAATAGCGGTAGCGAGAGAGACTGGATCTATCTCAATGGATAAAATTTATTCAAGAACAAATACACATGAGTGGATAAAGCACATCAATTCCTAAAATGCAAAGGTAAAGATGCTAGTTCGGAGGAGAAACGCAGATCTAAAATCCCAATATCTCAGAAACCGCAGTCATTAACACATTCAACGCGGATCAAACGTAGCGTCTGGTAAGAGCCTTGTGAACGTCGAGGCATACACAAACAATGATTCAACACATTGACGGCATTACGCCCAGCAATAGATTTCCCCATAGATTTAGTGAAATACAGACACGGAATGCAACAATCATGACCATAACCGCCATGTCAACGATTTGTCCACAAAAGGAAAAAGGAAATGCCGAACCAATCAGAGAAGTAAAGCATACAATGGCAATTAAAAGCGAATCAAGCCCATATTAAAACCCCATATCTACAATTCATACCCTAAAACGCCCAATAATTACATTCTTCTCATGGCCAAAAAGCGGCGGTAACAATTTCAACATTTCGAACCACTCACAACAACCTTGTAGAAACAAAATTTCTTAGGAATATACAAATGCGGAAAATTCCACAAATTCAACATCAATAACATTAGATTGCCGAAAGTAAAAATGCGTACCGCTACGCAGTTAAAATCCTTCACAGATTGCTGGCTTACTTTCGAGACTGACGTCCCTTTCCAGGTGCGTGTCGCTCTCCTTGCCTCTCAGCTTCTTCGTGGTAAGAAATCTCCGGTGCCTCCCGATAGCGCTAGGGTACTCACGCTTCCCCTTAGCCCCCAGGAGCATAGGGGCCCACCGCGAACCAGAGATAGACTATAGCGTCTCGGCTACGCCTCCAGGTGAGCTACCACTCAACTGGTGAGATAAAGCCCAACTCCACACAAGCAGCAGTCAGAAGCCACAACTTCGGAAGGCATTGGCCTTCAGCTATGATCCCCCTTCTTCCTTCCTTTCCCTCCACATAGATTTAAGAGCCCCGCCTACTTTCTTAAATCATTGATTAATTAATTTTTTAATGGCTAACCTCAAAACATTCTCTGTCATCCAAGTGTCACACATCCCTATGGTTCTCCAAAATTAATTTCTTTTTTAATTATTAAAGACTCGATTCTCTCACTCCCCAAAAGAAAATGCGGCTCCTTAATTTACTCCTTGATTTACTCCTTAGATTTACTCGATTTACTCCTCAATTTATATGATTTACTCCTCAATTTACTCCTTAATTTCTAGTCTCTTTTTATTCTATTATTTAATTCTCTCTTGTTATTTTTATTTTTGAATTTTTTTTTTTTTTTTTTTTTTTTTTTTTTTTTTTTATTTTAGCTTTTATACTCCCACCCTTTAATAAATTTTATTTCTTCTTTATCATTTTAAAGGCCATGGGTTTCGCTAAATTTATTTCCCCCATTATACTTTTAAGAAGACTTTAACTAACACTTGGGAGGGTTTTAGTTTACGCCCTAGGTTTTATTTTTGTAGCACATCTTTTCTTAGGGCTTGTCAAATTTAACTTAAAGATGTTTTTAATTTAGGTTTGATTTGGCGGTAATTTAATTAGGGGAGTCATTTAAGAATTTTTATCGGGCATTAAGGTCTTAATTAATCATCTAAGGTTGTCTCATCATCATCATCCATGGAGCATGCCCTTGAGATTTTACATGCTCCAAAGGGTGCCCACTCGCCTTGTTAAACTTATGTTAGCGACATGTGCCCGCCCGGGGATGCACCATTAACTCAAAGGGTGCCACTCGCTGTCTTGATGGATTAGTAGACTCTATAACCCCTAGAGACAACATAGCCGAGGAGTGAACTTAATGGGAGACTAATGGCCTTTAAGGAATAAGGCCCTGCCTTATTCTTGGCATACAGAATCATCGTGGCGGTATCCCGCGATCTTCCCTCAAGGCATCATGGATCCTCTCGAACCCCAGGTAATCGTTAACCTACGATTCGAACCCGCGGCGGGAGTGTAGAACGTGGCGGTACGTGTCACACCTCTCCTCAATCTCAATGGAACTGCATTAGTAATGGCCTTTACTTACTCCACTTCTATGTAGATGCAGTGTGATCTATGTCGACACGCATCATCAACCACCATGTTAGATCATGTCAACCACATATCATAAAATCAATAGCATATCATCAAAACAAAACAATATCGCAGTAAATGGAAGTATTAAATATCCCACTCCACGACTCAATCCAGGGTCAAGGAGTTCAAATCTTTGCATCCTCAAAGATCCGAGAAACCACTGCACACTCAATGGTGGCCCGGAGTCAACAACACTGTCTACATCAGCGTAGCAAAAACATCTGTCATATATCTTAGCGTCATATTAATGAAGGAAAAGTTTTATCATCATAAAATCCGGATGCTTAGGCGGTACTCAAGAGATAAGTTGGTAAGTCTTGAGGCGGGATATTTACCAACATCTCATTCATTGCTTCTACTTATTTATATGGTACTATCTACCTCCTAGGAACATTTTAGAGAAATAACTTTCTAGTAGGTGGAACCTTCTATTAATCCTTTCTACATGTATTTATATCACACTACTACATGGGCATTATTTACTAGGAATGGCCTTCATAACAATGCATAGTAACCTATCTATCTACTTAATGGGTTAGGAAGGTTAGGAACCTAATAAAGGGATACAACGTAGTGTTGATTGTTTCCTGTCATATATCTTAACGCATCATAATGAAGGAAAAAGTTTTATCATCATAAAAATCCAGATCACTTGCGAGCAAGTGTCCTCAAGGATAAGTTTGGTAAGTGCGCCAGAGCGGGATGTTACAACATCTCATTTCATTGCTTCTACTTATTTATATAGTACTATCTACCTCCTAGGAACATTTTAGAGAAGGAATTAATTTCTAGTAGGTGGAACCTTCTATTAATCCTTTCTACATGTATTTATATCACACTACTACATGGGCATTATTTACTAGAGATGGCCTTCATACATAACAATGCATAGTAACCTATCTATCTACTTAATGGGTTAGGAAGGTTAGGAACCTAATAAAGGGATACAACGTAGTGTTGATTGTTTGGTTGATGTATGAGAAATTAACATGCGTGATTGTAACCAGTGTGAATCTGCAAAAGAGGAGCATTATGTTGTAATATCAAAGAATCAATCATGTATGTCATTAAATCTATAATGTTAATAGAGTTGAATTAAGGTTTGGTGTGATTATCATAACATGCAAGGAGATAATAGTCATGTTCCTTATAATTCTTAATATGCAAGAGGTATTTCTTAGAGCACCAAAATGTTTGACACCTTAGGCATATTTTGATTAAAATGTTGAAGATATTTTGGATGGAACTTTCAATTACATAAATCTACCACTCTACAAATAGTCTTGTAGGGATAAGGGGATATTATTATCATAGTAGATGACATGGTATATTATCTAGTAGAAGGCATACTAATAGATATTTCTACTCTTTATTATATATCAAAACATAATGATGGCTTGTATGATGTTGGTATATGCGGTGTCAATGAAAGTTTCAATTAGATGGTACAATTGGCATGTATTTTTTTAGATGAATGGTAATATCTTGTTGATTTTATTGTATTTAATACATAGCGCTAAATTTGGTGATGATACGACAACCCGAGTAGGACCCTAAATGTCCTTCAAACACCACCACACTAGGGAGCCTCAATTCTAATTAACCCACAATGTACTATGGGATGCATTTCTCCCATTATAATGTGATTAATCCACCTTATTTTCCCCCACCGCTTGCATTTATGATGATTCAAGAGAAGTGTGGAATCATTAATTTGATAGGAATTCAAGTTTCAAAGAAAAATTATAGTTCAAGGAGGATGTTGAAGGATGGTTATTCAAATTATGGTACATGTTGAATGTGGCCCTAGTTGCATAATATTTCAATACATTGTCAAGGTTTGTTTTCCTATCTGATTCTATTATGAAGTCTTTTGATTTGTTAGTCCTTCTATTGATTGTATTTTTGGGAACCTTTGCAACCTTAGTCAGGGCTCAGTCTTTCCATCCCTGTGTTTCACCAACATGGTTAATAATTAGAGTAACTAAGTTAATAGTGGTCATTTTCTCCCTATTTATTGTTTTTTTATGTGAATTTAGTGAGTAGACAAGCAAAGGTCAAATCCTACAAAGTATTATTGGATCTTAATCCCATCCAAGCGTAGCCCTCTAAATAATACGTTTATCCCATTAGAAGTAAACCCATTCAATCCCTTTCCATCCATATCTCTAGCAAACAACTGGTCATGAAGGTAGAAGGGTTAGAAGGTGGACCTAGTTTTAGTGAGGAAGGCCACACCAACCATTCCAAGAAGCCAACAAAGTGTTACCAATATAGGAAAATACCCTAATGGATTACCAAATCTCTGGCTAATTCCATGAAGGAAATGACCAATTATTATTGTCATTTCCTAGAGAATATGAAGAAGCAAATGGATTCCATGGATAATACTAATTGTAATAAAAGGCATGAACTATCCAAATCACAATTGGAAGATAAATTTGTGGATTGGGTTCCATATACTATTTTCTATAAATTGTAGGACATCAAATATTTTAATTTGATTTAACTATAATAGCTAAAAAAATCCTTCATAGCTCATGTGGTCAAGGAAAAGGGGTAATAACAAGGAAAAATCATTGAGAATTTGAACCTACTCCACATGGAGTTTGATGAAATTTGTGAAAAAAAATCAATGTAGAGATCATAGTTCTAGAAAACAGTGCAGATCAAAATGTCCCATTCACTGTAGTTGATCCAACTCCTACTCTAGAGGGAACCCCATCCAACACCATAATGTTGGATGAAGATGATGAAGACTTGATTGAGATTTAGAAATAGTATCCTATTACACATATTTTTAAGACTTATTTTGAAATATTTCCATGTTGCATTTTGTAGATTCTATTAGGCTCTATAAAATGTTGTTGATAGTTAGTGTGTATGGTATGCTTATATTTAGGTTAGATATAGGTAAATAGACAATTGCTATCAATTATGACAAGCACATTGTGGCTCATAGTCCTAGCAATTTTTGGACTATTAAGTACCCAATTTCCCTTGTGGTTGGTTTCAAACAATTTTGCATGTACTATTTTACTATTATATATTAATATAAATATAGTTAGATTATAAAGAAAAAAGCACAAGGGACTTTTTACTTAGACCTATGTTTTTTTAATTTTCTAGTTATTTCTAATAAGGGAAAGGAGATTCTCCAAATAAAATTCAAGAGCCAAAATATCTTAACTAAGAGGTTGATTCAATGCTCACCAGGGATGATTTTAAGAACCCCCCCTAAATTTATATGTATAATAAATGGGCGAATCCCCATGATACATAGGAAAAATTGAAGGCTATTTTATCAATAATATAAAATGTATATATAAATTTTTGGTGAATCTTTTAGTCAATTATATAATCTTGTAAAATATTGGCGAATCTTTCACTGAATTATAAAATCTTTTAAAATTTTGGTGAATCTTTCATTGAATTATAAAATCTTGTAAAATATTGGTGAATCTTTCACTAAATTATAAAACCTTGTAAAGTCTTAGGGGATCCTTCCTTAATGAGAATTTAGTTTTGTTTTCGTTTTACATACATATCTATGTGATGCACCACCCACTCACCTACATGAACCCTAATTTCAAAAATGGAATCCCCATACCCACAACCACAAACTTTGGCTTCTTAACAAAAACCAAATTCAACAACCTAGCAAATGAAAATAAATGCCAATGTCATTCTTGATTGATTAACCCAACATTTTCAACAAAATTCAAAATAAGCACAGTAAGAAACGTTGACACTTTTTGAACATTCACAATTGGGCCTTAAAAATTTACTTGGAAATATGTGTCACTTAGATTCAGTCATACTCTAGCAATCCTAAAACCAAACAAAATATATTACAGTCTAATCCTAACTAACATACAAGTTATAATATATAAATACTAAACTTAGATAACTCACTCTTAATGAAAAGTACCTAAATGGAAACAGACTTGGAGCAACAAATAGATGTAACAGACTTGGAGCAACAGATAGATGTGATAATCCCTATTCAGGCCATCGAATGTTTCGTGCATGCCTAAATATGCTATACCAAGCTAACAACTTTTTGTTGCAGTGAAGATTAATTAAAAAAAGCATACTTCCTTGAAATTTAGACTACAGTAAGTAGGTGCCTACAAAGCATAGACCTAGAAGAACACCAACTCTTTTACATAAATGCAAGGATCACAAACACACATGCACTTGTTTTTACAAACACATTCATGTTTCAAACAGTTAACTTACAAGCAAGTGCAAAGTTCAAATCTATTCACATTTGCACCTCTAACAATAAATACTCACTCAAAGGAGGACAAAATTAGGTTAGAGTGGATTGCAAAAACCAAATTCAACAACCCATCAAATGAAAATAAATTTTGATGTCATTCTGGATTGAGTTAAACTCAACATTTTCAACAGAATTGAAACTCAGCAGTGTTAAAAAAGATGACACCTTCCTCTGTGCCTTCACACTTGAGCCTTGGGACTTGCCGCTGTATCATATTGTCATCTTATTCTTCCGTGCTCTATTTCACTTAATGTATGTGTCTCTTAGATTCAATCATACTTGACACCTTCCTCTATGCCTTCACCCAACATTTTCAACAGAATTGACACTCAACAGTGTTAAAAACGATGACACCTTCCTATGTTCCTTCAAACTTGAGCCTTGGGACTTCCCCCTGTATCATATTATCATATTCTTCTTCCATGCTCTATTTCACTTAATGTATGTGTCTCTTAGATTCAATCATACTTGGCTAATCATAATGACAAATAGTAACTCAATCTAATACACACCTAAACTAAGATATATAAGCCCTAATGCATAAATGCTAGCCTTTTAGATATCCCACTTTTAGTACATCTTTTTCCTAGTTGGCACTTGCATGTAGTCTAGAGTCTAGACTATACCATAGGTATTTGCAATAACAGGAAAAATATTCTCCAACTCTCTAAAGGACACATTGTTCCCTAACTTAGGATGTTTTGCAAAATTTGATAAAAGGAAACCCAAAAGCCACTTCTATCATACAACAAATGAAGATATCCTTTACAGATACCAGTAAGGTAAACATGCTTTGCAAATCATAGTACACACACAAGTTCAAAGAACACTGGTTATAATGTAAATGACAAATATTTAGAGCTTAACACTGTTTCTAATATAAATGAAAATGATTTAGAGCTTAACAGTTCAAATTATGAAGTATTTGCTTGGTTGCTAACTTAAAACCACTAATTCCACAAACTAAGCCTTGGTAGTGAGTAGTAGAGAAGTAGTCTCAATCTGTAACTCAATCCATGCAAATTTCCAGCAATGCTCTAGAAAAAAGGCATTGTAAAAAGAGTTTAACATGGGCATTATTAGATACAGATATAAAGGAGCATGGTTAGCACTAGTAGAAAGCATATCATAAAATTTCATCATGAAAATGAGATTAATGAGAAGTCTTCCAACCCATGCTCAATGTTCCTATTAGTCATTTATTCTAGACAGTAAAATTTCTCACATTCACATTCCTTCAATTTTTCCCTTTTCTAAGCATATGCTTATGTCTATTATGCTTTGCATTTTCCAAAGGTAGATGATATGTGATCCCTTTTCACATTTAAACCTCTAATCATGCAAATATATTTACAAATTCTCATTAAGGCAGCCTGTGAGTATATACAGGGATTTGTTAATGCATAATGGGTTGGAGATCTAAACCATAGAAATCTACAAGTGGTTATGTTTTTAACATATTTGGTGGAGCAATCAATTGGATGAGTAAGAGGCAAGGTGTAGTTGCATTGTCAACTACAGAAAATGAGTACATGGCAGCCACTCATGGAAGTAAGGAAGTTCTATGGTTGCAAAGATTGTGTTCGAGTAGTGGTTTTGTTCAGAAAGAATTAACAATAGGTTGTGACAGCTCAAGTGCAATGTTTCTTACAAAGAACTTATATCGCCCCAATTTTGTGGCTTGTTTGGAAACATATCGCCCCACCCTCAAGAACTTATGCGAGAGTGAGATTGTTGGTACCTTTCCAGCCCCGGCACATGATTGGCACACATGTCACAAGTGGGATTTGAACCTGGGTGGGGAGGATAATGACTCTTCCTGTTAACCACTCAAGCTAGATCCCATTGACTGTCTTATATTATCTTATGTGTCTTCTTTCATTTGGTTTAAGGAGTGTTGTTATGTCATTGATGTCGTTAATGCATCTTTCTTGTCATTATGTATTTAGCATTTTGTCTAGGTCTTTTGATCTAACTATTGTTCCAAGTAAGCTATATAAAATCAAAACAGCTAGTTAAGTGAATCAAAAAATAATAGAAATTTCTCCGTAGAGCAATTTCTATTCTTTTTTGAGTCACTTAACTAGTTGTTTTGATTTCTCTGTTTTTTTTGTTATTGTTGTGCTAATTTATCTATTCCCATACAATATTTTGTATTTGTCCATGATAAAAAATAGTTGATCCTCATGTCTTTGTGCATACTCTTTATCTGAAAAATCCATAGGTATTCTTGTGGTTGGTATCAGTTTGAGTCAAACCCTCAATGGCCTGAACCCTGTTTAACAACAAGAAATTTCGTCTAATGGAAGCATGTTATAAGGAGACAGATACATGTCACAAGTTCCATCCCTTTATATATTTATGTTTGAGCTCTGAGATTTGGTAGCTCGAAATCAAAATTTTATGATTGAGGCCAGTTGGAGGGATGTGGTTCAAACCAGGATGACTGCACTGACTGATGTATTAAAAGTACAATATGTTATGTTTGAACCAACGAGTACCATACTAGTTTATGTTGTATTTAATCTAGTGTGTTGAGAGATATATAAATATTAACATGAAAGAAGACATATCCCAATCCAATACAACACATCTCATTGAATCTTTTCTAAGAACACATCTCGTAATTGTTTGCTCCAAGGGTAACCTGGAATTTGCTTTGTTGTAGAGAACTAGAGATAAGTGATCAGAAACGACAGCTCTAACTTACGACAGAGTGTCTAGCTCCCTGTCTCACTAGGCATAAAATATGAGCAAGCTCATATCTGCACTACATATGACCATATATATGTTTAATATGATTATACTCCCTTTCTGTTTCAGAACTGTTCGCTTTGGTTTTCTGATGGTTTTATAAAAAGAGTTGACGGCAATAAAATATGGTTCACCAAGTTCATCAAGAGCCCTATGTTGGTGGAATAGTTAATAGAACCATTAAAACAAGATCATTTCACAAATTGCAATCCAAGGATGATAAAAGACTACAGGAATTTTAAGACTTACGATCTAGGGAAGGAAAGCTTACATCCATTGCATTTCTCCCATGTAGTTACTTCATCAGACCAACTATCCTATTTTTTAAACAATACATAAATTTTATCCTTGATGACAATCGTTATACATACATAAACTACAACTATTTTTCTTGCACAAGATAAAATTCTTCAAAATCTCGTTATGATGAAGAAGTAAATGAGTAATCTACTAATTTAACTGCATTTTTCAGATGAGAGAAAGGGGGACACATACATAATTTTTTTTATGAATTGCTTCTATCATAACCTCAAGGTCATTGTCATAAAATTATTTCATGGCTTTCTCGATGATGAAACTATCCCATACCTGTTGACAGTCACAGAAACAAAATATCAAGTACATAAAAATGTGAGCGAAGAGGTCAACTAAACTTTGAAATAAGCCCTCAACAATCTTATTAATACATAACTAGAACACATTTTGCCTCTAGTTCATACGTCCTGCCAACCATTTTTGTCTGGACAATATAAATGGTTGACCAATAGAGGACGATATGCTTTGAGAAGATGACAAAAATTTAATACATGGTCTTATTACATTTTCCATTTTGGAAGTATTGTTTGAGCACTAAACTATTTTGTTTCCAACTATCCTCAAATCAAAAAAGATCTTGTATCCCAACCATAAGTTTCTTGACAGTTTCCTAAAATTTTCGGACCAGTTAATATTATCAGCAAAAGGATCCATCTGTTAAGACGACATCAGAGGAAGAAGTTTCCAGATAGAAAAAACCCTTTTCTTAACTGGCAGAAAAAAAGGAAAAGTCAGCATAAGTTGCTTGTTAAAATGTAGATCTTGTCAGACTTATAAATAGAACCAGAATTACAAATCTATGCAATTTGGGAATAGTGAATAGGATTATTTGGGTATAGTGTAGGATAAATTAGCAGGAAAACATGGTCAACTCTAAATAAAAATAGAAGGAAAATGACATCAAGAATAATGTGGCATTAGAAATTGGGGAGACATTATAAATAATATTGCATTAGCTTACTACGAGGAAGAAATCCAATGGAAATATTTCATTAGGTTACTATGTGGAAGAAATCCAATGGAAGTGTGATAGAGAAACATGGCACCTTGAGTATGTAGCGGGAAACGCATAAGATTGAAGTCACTTTATGAATACCTAAGTTCATTGTATCCTTGTGCATCTCAAGGTTTTGAGGCTTCTGTAGTATTGTATGGGGTTTTCTTATGATTCCTAGGCTGCAAAACATGAGATTCTATAGGTTGGAAGTTGCCAACAATTGCAATACATAGAACATGCTATATTTCGAGTTTCCAACAACTGTAGTACATAGAGCTTGCTAGATTGCACCTAGGTCTGCAGATATTCTCCCATGAATCTAATTGTAGAATATTATGAAAAGGTGTTTGGGATAAAATGGTTACATTTTTATAAGAATATTATGTTCCTATAAACACGTAAGTAGGGGGTTGACAAGAAATAAAATGAAGATAATATTAAAAACATGAAGCCCCTTTTATTTAGGCTAGCTTAGTGGAGTTTTGAAAGAGGTGGCTAGCTGCTATAGCCTAGGAGATTCTAAAAGACACTTGAACTAAAATGATTCTATCAAATCCTCTGTTGGATTCTATCCAATCCCATGTTTGATGTTTATTTGTTTTTGACAGTATATGTTCTTGTCTTTGTTTCTTGTTGAGAGTAGAGCAACTTTTGAATTAATAACTTACTGCAAAGACACATGACTAGTGTTGGCAATTTCAGCTATCAGAAAGCAAATCAGCGTATACTTGTCATTGATGGCAAGAATGTGTGGTCGCAGTGATGAAAATAGCATTGAAT
>SNQJ01S0018281.1:233154-258797 GCA_010110895.2 Picea sitchensis
TCTCTTCCACTACAACATGCAACATAAGGAATATATTCACTTTATGTACTTCATTGTCCCTTAGATATATTATTCTCTCTAGTTCTCTTTAGTGTGGATAGAAAGAGCTTGATCTATTTTATTCTTTCTAATAATTTCCTAAAAGAACTATATTTGTCTCTCAAGGATATAAAGAGTATATAATGGATAGTGAATGATGAACTATATTTTCTTCCCACAATGTTAGAGTCAATGAAAGTGATATCATTGGTGGAAATGATGGATGACATTACCTATAACTAGCGAAATGTAGGACTCTTACACTTCCCATGGGATGAAGATTGTACTCAACCCATGCTCCCATTATTATGTGGAAAGAATTTCCCCGCTAACCTCTTACATAGATTCAAGCATTGGTTGATAAGTCAAAGAAGGTATGTGGGTTTATTTAAGACACATTGTAGAAAAATATGAGTTTTGACAATGACCCTGGAGATAGAGTTCTATGGATAGTTATTAATATGGTAATATTAATATTAAAATTGCAGCCTAAATTTTTTTTTTTTTTTTTTAAATTAATAATTGTCGTTGCCATTTAGATGGTCATAATATACCTGCGACAGATGTGCTATAAAAACAAATAAATGTTTTCATTGCAAGTGATACGACCGCAAACATTGTTTCTATGTATTTTCTATATAAACAACGAACTCTTGTCATACCTGCGACAGATGTGTTATAAAAACAAAGAAATTTTGTCGTCGCAAGTGCGACGACAACAAACATTGGTGTGACGCATTTTCTATAGAAACAACGAACTCTTGTCATACCTGTGATGGATGTGATATAAAACAAAGAATTGTTGTCATCGCAAGGGCGACGACAAAAAAGGTTGTTGCGACGCATTTGTTATATAAACAAAGAAATGTTGTCATCACAAGCGCGACGACGAAAAAAGTTTTTGTGACATATTTTCTATATAAACAATGAAAATCATCATCGCAAGGGTCATCGCATGTACACCAACATGTTAGTTTCACTTAGATTTCCTATATTGTCGTAGTGGCGACGATATTTCTTTTTTGTCGCAATTGTGAGAAGTTCCCTAGGGTCATCGCGCTTGTGACGTTAATTCAAGTTCGATGAAATGGCCACATCCCATGATATGACGTTTAAGAGACTCAAGATTCGTCGCAATATCCATGACATAATGTCGCAAGAGAGTCAAAATAGTCATCGCAAAATGACCCAAATTTGTTAGTGATAGATTGGAGTTGGCTATGCACATCTCCGTTATGATTGACAATTTTAGGGATGATGTAGATACTGTTGATATTAGAGCCAAAGTGGACACACTAGCTCTCCTTGCTTATGTAGGGAGGGTGAACCTAGTATGTGACTATCTTTTTCCATCATGATGTATCATTCTTGATCTGCATTTTTATCGTTTAGTAGTGAAATATCAAATGCATTTTTCCCAAAATAAGGGATAGAAGGCTAGGGAGTGTGGCCATACCTAATTGGCTTCCCCTTAAGATTGACCTTTTTTGAATGTATAGCAAGCTCTCTAGGTATAACAACATTACATTCTTTAGGTCATTTTTCAACAGTCAACATGGCATGTATGCACCAAAACAAGCATAGACTAAGGCAATTGAACAATGCATAACAAAAAATATTAGTTCTAGAAAATTTTGAAGGCGAGAAGCCTATTTTGGGACTATCCTAACAAAGAACAGTCTATATAAAAGGAAATATTACCATGTCTAATATGAAGTATAGTGTGACATACAGTGAATGGAACCACCCCACACCTCTACTTGGAAATTGGTTGACTCAGGTTTGTGACTGTAGCCATGTAACCATTCAGCAAATGCATGACAAGAAATAATGCTAATTGACCTAGAGTCTACAAGAAAAGAGCATCAACTTGTTCAAGGTACACATTACTCTGAAACTCCTGATTAGCTTCCCAATTCATTAGATCACTATATTATAAACACATTTGAATGGCCTATGTAATTAAAATGGTAAAATGCACTTACAAATGCATAGTTACAATCAATATTTGATGGTAAAGAGACACAAGATCAATAACCCAAAAAATGACACACACTGTCCAATTTCTTAGCTGTGTAATTCCCAGCCTCCTGAAAAACAGAACACTCATTAAGGTCCGGATACTTTTGCTGGAATATCATACAAGAATCTAGCATTGTTAGATTATATATGGACTTATTTGGTTCAATAAAAACAACTCTAAAATTGGAATCGTGGTAAGCTCAAGCTCCTGAAAATATTAGAGGCCTAGATCCCTGGACTACTGGTTTGTATAGGACATATGTTGTTCCATCTCTTAACTCATCACAGTATGCCACTTTTTCAAGTATTGTACAAGGTAAGAGAGAACATCAATCACACTTGAATCCCACTTAAATCATCACAGTATGTCACTTTGTCAAGTATTGTACAAGGTAAGAGAGAACATCAATCACACTTAAATCCAACTTAAATCATCATAGTATGCCACTTTGTCAAGTATTGTACAAGGTAAGAGAGGAAATCAAACCTTCTGCTTCCCTAGCTCCTCCTCAACTAGTTTTGCCAGAAGTTTCTCCATTTCTATCTGAGTATCCAACAAAAAGGACAATTTTTAGTTTGTCTACAAAACAAAATGACTATGACACCACTCTTAATTTGATACAGAATTATGATATAAAATATGTCACTTTCCTTCCAAATGATTGAATTTAAACATGATAATGAGCAATCAGAATGTCTCAAAATGTTAAAATACAGGATAGAATATACATAGGTTTGATTCTTTGAATCCTTTTAGGGAAATTTACTAAAATGGATTATCTCTATAAGCATTATGGCTAGTGTTGTTTATTATCATACTACCAAAGCTAAAAATCAAATTACAATATCAGGGATCTCTGAAGTAACAAAAAGTTTATAAAAAAATGGTACATACAGTTGACAAGTAATTCAATCCCTCTATCTCCATTTCCTTGAGAAGCCGCATTTACAAATGTCATCATCACCTCTATAAAGCATTTTCTAATGGTAGAAACTGACAAAAATGGAAAATTCAGAAAAATTACAATTACGTGTAAAATATTATTGCATCCAGTAAAATGATAAGGACTCTACACTCCTTTCATTATTTTACATAAACCAGCATTTGATGTAGTTTCCAACTTCAATAGAGAAAAAAGGCAGAGTATAATGATATTTATTTTTAGAAGAACATATCTTATGTTTCATTACTAACAAATAAAAATGACAAGAAGAATATAACATCATAGAGCCAAAGAGAAGCCACAAAGATCACGTGCACTACATAAGCAAGGAGAGCTAGCATATCCACTGTGGCTCTAATATTAAGAAGATTACGGTGATTTTTATAAACATTTACATATACTTACAATAACTCATTCACTCTAAATCTAACCCACAGAAAATGCTAGCTCATAAAGGACAGTTGAAATGCACAATATCAAATTCAAGGAGTGTTACAATTATTTTGGGTATATCTGCACCTTTAGGAGGATGTTGTACATAGATAATGAGAAACCTATTCCTCATAGTCTTTCAGATTACCTTGGGGATTCTGACGGAAACGTTCAATAGAAAATAACTGTAAGGGAAGCCCATGGGATTTTCATGTGAGGCTAATATTAGCCATTATTCATCCTACCAAAGGACCCATCTTGAACCCATGGCCAAAGAATCCAAAGGAAATTAAAATATGAGACTTGGCTACTATTGACATCTCAATCTTCATCAATGGCAAGAAATCAATGATGAAATCATCATCAGGAGACATTGAATATATGCAAGCCCCGGCAACAACAAGGCTCTCTGACATAACATTTCCTCTGAAACTTTTAGCCAACCAAGGGATTACCTTCTACATCAATGCATCCAGGCTAGGCAACAAGGCCCTCTTTTCTGGGTCACAAGGGTAACCTCCATGCACTGAGACCTTGAGAAATCTGGGGTATTCTAAAGAGGGTGTCGCATAAAAGTAAGGATCGTTGTAACAGGAAAAGGTGGGGAATCCATTCTGAGGAAAAAATCTCTATAAACCTTCTTGGATTTTCTAATATGCAATGTTGGTATGAAGATACTGAATGGGTAATTCAATCCCTGAGATTTCATGAGAAAGTTTTTGATCCCATGAGCCTGAATTGTTTCCACTACTAGAAAATGGGGACGAAAAACCTCTGAATCATTTCCATTACCATAAAATGGGGGCCAAAAACCTCTGAATCGTTTCCATTACTAGAAAATGGGGGCGAAAAACCTTTGAATCATTGTCATTACCAGAAAATTGACGTGAATGGGAGGATCTGGTTCGAATTTTAAGGGGTGAAAATGGATTTCCATGCTCTTCCCTCACAAATATATGTGGGCTAACGGTTTTTTATATATTTTTGAAAATAAATTTGGGTCTATATATAGGTAAACCAAAAAAACCTCATGTAAACAATTCGCCCAACCAAAATTCCAAACCTCTTAATTTCGCCGATCGGTGAAATTTCACCCCTAAAATCACCTATGATGCTCATTCTTGTTAGAGTATTTTACTCAAGAACATGAGAGTTGGAACATAATTAGTGTAAGGAATGTTTATAGATGAAGAGTATTAATGTTCATTGCAACATTTTAATATAGGGATATTTCACATCCACGTAGATTGAGAGAGGAAATTCTTTTAATATATGGATATTTCACATACACGTAGATTGAGAGAGGAAAATTATATTACATTAATTTAAAAACTTTCATTCAGTTAATTTCAGAAGAAAAAAAATATCATTACCTTAATAATGTAATATAAACCATCTCTTTTTAAAATTAATATGTACATAGATTTTATATTTTTAAAATTTTTAAAATTTTGCGAATAATCATAGTAAAACCACTCCCACTAATCAAAATAATATGATATATCATACCCTCAGATAGGGTGACATGGAAGGGAAATGATGGCCTTGCCACCTGGAGGGTGGAATACCATCGTCGCATGTATGATGCAACTAACACATATGTGTAGTGGGGAGCTCCATTAATGATACATGGCAACATATGGGATATTATAGGCAACATATGGGATATTATAGACTGTTTATGGTTTAAGATGTAGGATGAAGGTTCCATATGAACAACATGCAAACAAAAGGAGAAGTGAGTACCATGACATCAATGTTGAACATGTAATGAGATTGAATGAGAAGTAGTACCATGAAGAGATAATGGTGCAAGGTGTCCTTGAGGGTTTTAAGAAGTAGGGAAAAAATAGGACTACAACTTGTGCAGACTCCTTAGCCTACCTTTTGCAGGAGTGATGCTTGGGAAAGAATTTGGAAATATGGGACCTCTTTGTATTTCTAGTTTTTCTTGTTGTTATCAATTTATCGGTTTGTACTAGAGGGGGTCTATTGCAATTCTATGAGGTGGGTCGCGGTGCACTCATAGTTGTTTCTCATCTATTGAAGGTGAATTTGTAAGTTTGTGATAATGTCTGCATATTTACACAAGTTATCGGTGGACCTTGGGGAGAGGATGAAAACCTAAAAGACTAGGTGAGCACTGGATCTATATTGAAACTATGGGGAAGAATATATTAGTGTAGGGGGTGTCACATTATAACAGCTCTGTGGCGGGCATAGGAGTTGTTAGTACATTCAATTCGTCTAATAGGAGTTCAAGTGGAAGAAATTTCAACTGAAGTACCTAGGAAAATGGGATGACATAATGGCACACTGATTGGACTCAAAGGATCCCAAACGAATGAGGAAAAGGTATATGAGGAAAGATAAAGAACTGTCACAGGCCAATGAAAAAGAAAATCTTGATTTTAATGGAACATGAGTAGAGAAGGGTGCATTGCTAGCTCAAAATTGATACTATGAGGATAACCCTGATAATGTTCAACAAGGTGGTCAATGATTTGATGGGTACAGTGAAGAAGAAGCAAAGTCAAACCCCCAAGCAACAAATTGAAGTTGAATTTCAAATTTGGGTCTTGGACATGGGATTCTCCCATTTGTGGATACAAAGTTCTTCAGGGAAAATGAGTTTTACTAGATGGAAAAGACATTGGTAACTACTATGTTGAAACAACATGAGCTTTAGAAACCATAGGTTTGGGATAGGATGCTTAGGCTAGAGGAAAAATTCATTGGTTGTTCAATTGGTGTTTGGTTTAAGTTTCAAGGTCACTGCATGGGATCATAAAGAAGGGAAAGGAACAATGGAGGTTAAATATTGTTCAAGATCATCTACAACTAGCTCCAATCCAATCATTATCAAGGAAAATGATGAGAAAAATATGAGGAACAAAGGAAAAGGGCCACGACATCATGTTGATATAGGCATGTCTGAACGTAGTACACACTAGCTATTTCACCTGCTAAGTTTGTTATGTTTATTGTTATACCTAAGAGGTATTCTAGCATGATTAGTTGGCTCTCTCTTTTAGTATAAATATTAATACATAAATAACCCAATTAAAAAAAAAATGATACACTAAGATATCCATGTATTATAACTTCGTGTAATTTGATGAAAGTTATTTCATTACATCCTAAGACATATCAAAGATATAATTTAATTAGTTTTTTACATGATATCTTTTTTAACTCCTGAATATTTCTCCTCCCCTCATTTAGAGGATGGTACAAAGTCGTTAAGAACTCAACATGTCACTTGGGGGAATTTAATTTGGGTGGGGAGGATAAAAATCATTCCTCACAACCACACAAGCTAAACCCAGTTCACCATAAAATTATTTGTGTATGTATAAAAAAATTTAAAATATCAAATTATATATATATATACATTACATCCTAAGACATATCAAAGATATAATTTAATTAGTTTTTTACATGATATCTTTTTTAACTCCTGAATATTTCTCCTCCCCTCATTTAGAGGATGGTACAAAGTCGTTAAGAACTCAACATGTCACTTGGGGAATTGAATCTTTGGGTGAGGAGGATAAAATCATTCCTCACAACCACACAAGCTAAACCCAGTTCACCATAAAATTATTTGTGTATGTATAAAAAAAAATTTTAAAATATCAAATTATATATATAGGTAGATTAACCTCCTTATAATTTTTCGTGAATAGTGTCCAATATATATATATATATATATATATATATATATATATATATATATATATATATATATATAAATATATATATCCTCTCTTAAATTCAATAAAATTGATTACAAAAATATAAAATATAACTTTTTTTTTTAATTACAAATTTGAAATATAATTTTTTTCAAATAAAATAAATAAATGATAGAAAAAGAGTACAAACAATCCATTTATTAAAAACGTTGTAAAATTAAAACCATCCAAACATATAAAAAAAAAGATACAAACTAAACATTCTAGAATGTAAAATCATCCAAACATATCAAGGGGTAGTGTTCGTCAAAACAGTACCTCAGAAATGTGTGTTTAATGATTTTATTTTAAGAAGCATTCTATAATTTCATTTATTCCATGTTATTTTAATGTCATTGACTATGCGAAAATTTTCCTATAAACTGGTAGAGCACCGAAAAGGACTTACACGTGAATATGTTGATATTTTTCCAAATTATCAGCATGGAGACAAAGCAAGAAAAATGGGGAAAGGAGTGAAAAAGACTTTCAGGCTACTATGGATCTCCCAAAATCTCTCACATGAAGATAATAAAAAAGAAATATTTTTTTGATTTGGTTTTCTTCCAAAATAAAAATACAGTGTCGACATAAGTTTGATTGTGGATTCTTGTTATTATGATTTTTTTTTCTTGTTTTTTTTTTCATTTAAAGAAAAACGAGGTGGATCCTATTGTATTAGGTGTCAAAATGTACAAATATGTTTGGTCTGCCAGTTGTCCTGCCAAATTAATGGAAAACAGAACAACTGGTAGCCTATGTTGTCCATGTCAAAAAGTAGTAGGCCATTTGTCCTGCATGTAGGAAACCAAGGCAGATGGCAACCCCCAGTCTGAAGATGAACCCAAGATATTGAAAATAAAGCAAGTTTAACTGTAACAGTTGCAGAGCCATATCTTTAACCAAAACTAAAATTCTAACCAGTAACATGAACGAAAACAGTTACCTGGTGGCCTCTGAGGTGGCCTTGTCAGCATCTCCTTCCTGCATTCCCACTCTAGTTGGAAGCACGAAAGGTCGCATGCATGTAGGGCATCTCTTCCATGCTAGCGCGTTGGAGTATGTGTCGTATAACATATCAATGCGCTCGCTGATGAGGATGGCATGATGGAATTGGTCTGCCACCTAGCTTCTCAAGTCAAACATCAGAGCTAGGTGCTCCAGGTGGAAGAATGGTGGTTGGACATGCCATGATTCCTGCATGGTGGATATGGGATGTGGCATGAAGCCCTGGCCACCCTCCCACACCTGGCCATCGTCCTTCAATTCACTACCCTGGCTGATGTTTGTGGCCTCGCCTGTTGCATTCCCTCTTTGTTGCTCCATGGCCACTTCCAGTCCCTGTGTCTTGTCCTATTTCCCCTTAGCATTCTCATTGTCAATGCCTCAGAAATATTCTTTTGTGTGCATGGCCTCCTGCAAGTATAGCTCCTCCGAAATGTCCTCTTCAATATAGCAGGTGGGGAACTCCTCCATCTGGTCTTCCTTGCTATTGTTGTTTGGCTGCACCCAAGTGGTTTCCATGGTGGTCTCCCACTGAAGGCATCTTGGAGGCTACCATTTTTCAGGTATGGTAAAGAGGAGGTGTTCTGGGGGAGCTTGAATTGGCTCTTCCAGAAAGACCTCCTCCACATATTCCATGGGAGGTGTCCTGAGTTTCCTTTCTCTGCAGATGAGTTGTGTTCGGGCCATGGACAATGATTTTTGGAACCATTGTTGTCTCCTCTAACGATCAACAAAAGTATACCAAGCGGATCCCCTGCGGGGTTTCTCTCATTCTCTCAGCATGGGGATGTGAAGAGCGATGGCGAAAGTGATGGTGGTGTTCCTGTAATTGCACCAAATTTTAGAGTAGCAAGGTTGGTGCGGGCCGAGATCGAAATGGGTGATGCCATAGAAAATTTCATTGATATCTAGGAGGGTGGACGTGACAGTATCCTCCATTAAGGCTCCTTCCTTAATTCTTTGTGCATCTAGACTCCTCATGCGAGTGAGAGGTCTAATGGCATGAGGCTGGTTGTTGGGGCTTACTCCCATCTTTAATGTTGAGGGGATGGGAGCTGACGGCCCTTATTTATGGCCAGGCTAGGCTCTAGACCACGTGGCCTTGTTGCGCTACTTGTCACCCCATCCGAGGGATTTTGTTTTTCTTGTTAATCATATTGTATTTTCATGATTTAATTGTAACATGCATTAATGAATGTGCAATGATAATGTTGGTGGTTTTTGACATGATAAACTTTGGGGAGTCAGTATTAATATATTGGTATGTGATGGAAATTTGAAGGTATTTTCTTATGTATAGTAATGATTTCATCAAGAAATTCAAATGATAAATTACAAAAGAAATTCAAACGATAAATTACAAAACAAGTGACATGCCATATGAAACTTCCAAAATATGAAACATGTTAACTTGTTAGCATGTTTTGTACACGCATTTGTAGGGAGTCTTATATACTTAACCAATATTTTTCTTGTTGTTGTTAGACTTATGGATGTAAATTATGTGGAGTTTATGAAACATGTGACGTTTCGAGTGGACACTCCACCCATCATCATTATTCTTTGTTTCAATAGTCCATGATGATGGGTGGAGTGTCCACTCGAAACGTCGAACATTTCATAAACTCCACACATAGTTTGCATCCTGAATTCTAACACCAACATTATGACGAACTATGAAAACCTGCACACTATGAATATTTGTCTCGATAATAATTATGGTGTTGGTGTAGTATTGAGATATATGGTAAAACCAAAGGTTAGTAATTGGAAAGTAGTTAAAGACAATTTTAGGATTTATATCAAAGGACAATCTTATTAGGTATCAAAATCTTCCTAAAGGGTCATTGATGTAGAATATTGGTTTTAGAAGTTGAACTAATTGACATGCATTGGGGTTTTCTTGGACACATAATATGCATTCTATGTTGGTTCAACATTTATTAGTTCTAGTATCCAAAAAAAACACAAATTTTATTTATTTTCAACTAAATACAAGTACAAAGTTATATTGAATACAACACGTGAAGGAGTTTGGCTATGGATATTTTTTTCATGGGAAGAATTTTGGCTAACATTGGTATATGGACATTTTTTTTCATGGGAAGAATTTTGGTTAACATTGGTATGAGGCATGTGAGACCTAAAGTAATATTTTGTGACAACTAAGTATGCTTCAACAAAATTGGAAAATAATGTAATTTATTAGTATAGAAGAAAACACAATGAAGTACATATACATTATTTGAGATAGTTTCCATAAAAAGGATAAATGCAACAATAATATTGGAAAACTATAAATCAACGAATGGTGACTTGTTAAGTCAATGAAAGTGGGGTATTGCTATTAGCTATAACAATGATTCAAATCCTCTAAGGGCATGATTGTTCTCATGCTCATTCGCACATATGCTTGAAAATATAATCAATAGTGGTAGGTTCTAGTCCTTGGTGACTTTGGTGGAATAGATACCTTGTACTCATGACCTCTTAGATCTCTTAGATGAAAAGTAACTCCCATAGTGTGTTGGGAAATGTCTATCTATTGAATATCATAAATGGAGAGGTTGTCACTTGCTAGTGTGTACCAAAACAATTCAAATTAGCTAGATAACAACCTTACAAATCCCCTAAATAGAGCCAAGCTCGAAAAAGTTAAGTTAAATGTAGGCATGAAGGAAAATTGTTTTTTTTTATTGCTCGAGCTTGTTGGAAATATGGAAACTTGACAAGGGTTGAATGTAATTTAGCACAGGCATGTTTGATCAATTTTATGTGGGAAACAACGTTGGAGAAGCACATCGACATAGAGATAGTCAATCCATATAAAATTTGGTGTCAATATATTATGTCACAAACACTATTTGGCACATAGATGTATTGGCATGAGAGTTTATCTAGTTTGGCACAAATTTGACTTACTCAACTTTTATTCTTGACCCATACAAACCTTGATCAACCAAATTGGAAAAAGGAGTTGGTTAATTTATATCGTTAATATTTTTAATTTTGATGATTATTCCATTCCCATAAATATGTACATGCATGTCGACTATTTAGAAGAGTGGAACATTAGTGAAGCACGTTTAGTGGAAAGGTTACAATAGAATTTGTATTTAGTAAGTTAGGTGATGAATTTGTATTCAATAAGTTGAGGGATGAATTTGTATTCAGTAATTCGGGGATGTAAATCTTTTGTGAGCTAGTGAGTTATATAAATCTCTTATTGTATGTCCTAATAAAGGTGCATGCTAGTAAACCTGGTGGCGCTCTGAGGAAACCCTAGCCCCATTTTGGTGCAGACTATTGCTGACCAGATGCAGAACACCTGCGTGGTGATTTTTCAGCAACGAGAGAAGGCCATTCGGCTCTCACTGACACGCCAGAATGGGCACAGAAGAGGGGGGGCAACCCCCTTCATACCGCAATATCACCGCCAATGACCGCTCCAGTACCAAAGTGAAACGCCCCACATTTGAGCCGCCCCTGCAGGTACGCGATCAAATTTTGGCCAGGGAACAAGGCCTCAGGAAGGAAATGGAAATGGAAGCGGGAACCTCCCATCCAATGTCACCTCGAGGATGGGAGTCAGGAAAATGCATTCCAAAAATGGAGAAAACACCGCGATACCTCATTATCTCAACCAGAGTAGGAGAACACACATAATTCATGAGAGATCATGCCCTCATTGGCAAGTTCCTGGGACTCTGGCCAACAGAGAGGGATCTCAACAAATGGATCAAGCACTGGTGGAACCCCAAGGGGGACTATGAGGTCCAAATCAGCTCCAAAGGCTTATTCACAATCATTCTATACAATCTAGAGGACAAGGACAGGATATTTGAAAATGGGTCGTACTTCTACAACTCAACAGGGCTATTCTTACGCTTCTAGAATGAAAGATTTAGCCTAGAAAAATAAGACTTCACCATGGCCCCTGTATGGATCCACTTATATTCCTTGCCACAAGAGTTTTGGCTGGAGGAGATTCTAATGGGCATCGAGAACACTCTAGGACAATATGTCAAAGCTTCAGAGGCCACAAGACAGTGAAAATATACTTCATACGCCAGTATATGTGTCTACATGAACATCTCCAAGGCACTCCCTGGAGCGGTGACTCTCAAATACCAAGATGAGGACTGGAAACAAACTCTGGATTACGAGCACATTCCCTTTCGCTGCAGGGGATGTCATGAGCACGAACACGTCTTCAGAGACTTCCCCTTGATCAAACCAACCACCAGAGAAAATGACACCACATAGAAATATGGCTTCACCACGGTTGTGGCAAAAAAGAGAAACCCACCAAGGAGGCAGATCCCAGACTCTAGAAAAAAAATCGCAACCAAAAACTCTTATGAGATCCTGAATCAGCTGCCGGAAGATAAGGAAATCCAAGAGCCACACAAGGATTCACAACAGCCTCAAGAAGACACCCCAAATACTTCCCCCCCTCCCCAAGGTTGTGAAACCAACACAGAAGAAAGAGGAGACGAGGATGGGGACACCCCAATGCAGCTGGATGACAGAGATCTAGTAGGCAAGATCTAGAAAAGCTCGAGGAGGCCCTGAATCAAAAGGACCTGCAGACCCTTCCTGAAGAACAACTGTGCAAGGAACATAAAGTATTTCTCAACTCCTCAGCAGAATCCACAACACGCTTGGGTATAGCTACAGACTCGAGCTCAGGCTTGAAGAGAGTCCTCTGAGAGAATAAAAGACAAGGGCAAAAAATAGCGCAGCAACTGATCAAGGAGGCGGCCAATCTCATGATAAATTCAGGCCAGATTCACAAGCTTTCGGAGGGATACCTCCACACAAAACCACCCTCTTAATGATGAAGATCATCACCTAGAACATTAGAGGACTCAATGGTAGGTCCAAACAAAGGATCCTCTGAGATTGTATCAAGGAAGAAAATCCAGACATTCTAATGTTACAGGAAACCAAATGCGTGGGAACAGAAGCTCAAAACATCTTTCAGCGTATCTGGCGAGAATGAAACTCCATATCAACAGACTCCATAGGAGCCTCAGGAGGCCTTGCTATCCTATGGAACCCATCCAATATCATTATCAGCAAACCCTTTTCAACAGTAGGTACAATAACGGCTCGCTTCGAGGTCATTGGCTCGAATCAGGAAGGCGCCATCACTAATGTCTACAGCCCCCACAGCCATCAGGACAAAGACAAACTCATGGAGTAGCTTGAACTAATCAAGACTCTGGCGACAAGTCAAAACTGGATCTTAGAAGGTGACTTCAATAAGATCCTGTCGCTGGAGGAAAAAACAGGCAGCACTAAGAAACTAGAGCAAGACAACGGTAAGTTCAAAACTCTCATTGATCATCTAAAGTTAGTCGATATAGAAAATAGCAATGGCACTTTCACCTGGTCACTGAGGAACTAATGGAGATGGGATCTTATCTGGAAAGCCTTATTCTACCAAAATCCAGCTCAAACCACTAGCCTCTTTCTCTCAATCTAGACACAGGAGAGATACCCAAGTATAAGCCCTTTCACTTCGAAAAAATATGGCTCTCACACCTGGATTTTCAGCAGCTAGCAAAATCCTGGTGGGAACAGGTGGAAATAGACCATGGTTCCAGTATGTACAAATTCCAGCAGCGCCTCAAAAAATTTAAGCAGTTGTTGAAATAATGGAACAGGAACAACTTTGGAAATATACTTCAAAGCATACGGAACATAGAAAGAAAGCTGGCGGAGATCCAAAAAACCTTCATTTCTGGATCCAGAACCACCGAACTAATGAGAGAGGAGGAGAAGCTCCAAGAACAATTAGAAGAGAGAAGAAAGCAAGAGGAAATTCTATGGAAGCAAAAATCCAGAGTACAATGGCTCAAGGAAGGGGAAAAGAATACAAAATTTTTCCATAGAGCTATGATGCACCGACACCACATCAACAGAATCACTCACTTAGAGGACAGTCAGGGAAACACAGTCAGAGAACACTCTAAAATTGAGGTTGAGTTGATCAACTACTACCAGGACCTTCTAACAGAAACCAAGGAGGATAGAATGACAGCCATACAAAGAGTCACCAGACACATACCCTCACTGGTAATGACGGAAACGCAGCCCCTTCACCACCCGCAGGTCGGAAGGTCCACGCGCACACAGGATCTTCTCTTCCTTTCGGCCCAAAGAAATCTAAGGTTCCTCTATTTCCTTATCGGGAAATATTCACCCATGGATATCTTTATGTGATCCCCTCCCTGGACTCGGAGGATAGAAACTCGCGACTTCGTGAATCCAAAGGTCAGTGGCTAGGCGTTGGTTCTACGAATCCCCGATCGTCGATACTAGTCAACGCTGACCTCTTCCCATTTCCTATCGGGACTCTCTCTATCAGGATCTGGGCACTCGCGGTGTCGAGCAACTCGGTTCTCCGGCTCCCTAGTCCCGATATGCTGAAACTCCGATGAGCTCGCGGCTTTGACTTTTCAATGGTTCCGTCACCTCGTCGGGATTTTAGACTTCGCAGGATCGCGAATCCTGATGTCCAATGTTCAGGACTTCTCGCTGCGAAACCCTGATAGCTCATTCCACCTGTCCTCCACTCTGACCCTTGTGGCCCCACACAGTTTCTTCAACTTGTCGGGATATCGCGTATCACAATATCATGATTCCCGTTACCAAATTTACGACTCTTTCCTCACGAAATCCCGATAGGCGATTTTGCGAATAATCCAACAATCCTAACTGGATTGGATCAACGGCTCTGCCCCTCCTGAGATTTGAACCTTTCCACACTTTCACTGTAACTTTCCCGCTTCTCCACAAGATCCAACGGCTCACGGAAATTCGTGGATTCTCCTCGGAGAATTCCGACCGTCCGTTCTTTCCCTATGAAATTTGTGAAATGACTAAGTGTTCCTCTCCACAGAACTCGTTCACTTTCTCGCAAAACTACGACACTTCTTGAATATTAACGGCAACAACTCCCTGTTCATCCCTTGGTGATTACTCGAAAGCCTATCTCTCCTGATTTTTCCCACGACTTCAAGTCTTCCAGGAAAACTCTTGCACACACTCCTTGCAGCAAACCTTCAACCACGTCTGAGTGTTGAAGTCCTTCAACTCTGCACACACCTGCAGCAGTAGTCCTTCAATATTCCACTCAAGTTTGCAACCCTGAACTTCACTCAGCCTGTGCACTCCTTACACGGCTCCTGTGCCCAACTGCACCTTCTAGATGAATGAGAACAAAAGTTATCTCTATTGAACCCTCTGTCAACGCACTCCTTGCGGACAATTCAACTACACTCCTTGCAGGAATCTTCTGGCTCAATTAGAGAAACAATTGAAACTCATTCCATCACCCTTTCAGACTTCAAACTCAAACATGAAATCATATACACAGCATATAAGAGCAATTGTATAACAGGAAGCAAGCATTCATGAGAACATCAACATCAATACACAAAGAACAACACAAACCATGAATTTGAATCAAAGCTTTCTTCTATTAATTCAAATGTTTGTACATGGGTGTTCTTTACACAACTCTCTGCATTCTCTTGCTCTTCTCCTGCTTCTCCAATAATGTTACAATGCACAATGAGGGTGTCTATATCTCGTTTCCCTCTTGTGCTCTAAAGCTATCAAATCTAGAATTAATTTCTATCTACCTGCATTAACTAATTTAAATGTCGTCTATCTACTAAGGACGAGAGCAATCCGATCAAGGTCCATTTACAATATACAAGTGCACCTTTTCTTAATGGCTCATTTAAGGATGCGCAACACTTTAAGGTGTTTTTAAAATTTGTGTTGGCTTGTCCAGCTGTCCTCCGCTTTCGTGCTGGCTCGCTTGATGTGTTGGTGATGCTCCTGCATCATACTCCCTCGCTTGAAAACTTTCATGAGCTCCTGTCCATGAGCTCCTGCACGGCCTGTCCATGCTTCTGGATCTCTTCCTCGCTTTCCCAGCTGACATCTTCAACTGGATGGTTCTTCCACTTGACCAAATACTCGAAGTATTGCTTTTTCCTGGTCCTCTTGCTCACGCTCTTATCTAGTATGCACTCCATCTATGGTTTATTTGCAACTGGTATCTATTTCATCCACTGGATCACTAGCTGTTCATTTCCAGTCTCTACTTCTCCAGCCTTATATGGGTACAAATATGATATATTGAATATCAGAGATATTCCGATCCCATCGGGTAATTCAATCTCATAAGAATTTGTCCCAATTTTCTTCAAGACCTTACATGGCCTGATTTTCTTCATTTTCAGCTTGTTATATGGTCCTCTCGGGAACCTTTCTTTCCTCAAGTGTGCTAAAACCATATCACCAAATTCAAACTGGTGTTGTCTTCTGTGTTGATCAGCTATGCGCTTATATTCCTGGCTTGATTTCAGCAGTCGCTCCTTCACCTGGCTGTGAAGTTCTTTCATCGCTTCTGCGAATTCCTCTGCACTAGCACTCCTAGTATCATTCTGTTCTGAATCCCTTAGTTCAGAAACTCCTCTCGGTTGCATGCCATATAAAACCTGAAATGGACTCTGTCCTATGCTCCGATTCATTGAGTCATTGTATGCAAACTCTACATGTGGTAATATGTGGTCCCAACTGCTATGGTGCTTTGTCACCAAGTTTCTCAGCAAGTCTCCCAGAATTATGTTAACCACTTATGTCTGCCCATCCATCTGAGGATGATACGCTAAACTAAACAACAGTTTAGTTCCTAGCTTCTTCCATAAGGTCCTCCAAAAATGCCCTATGAATTTAGTGTCTCGGTTTGAAACAATTCTTCTCGGCAACCCATGAAGTCGAATGACCTCCTTGAAAAAAAGGTTCATGATGTGAGTCACGTCACTAGTCTTTTGACATGGAATCAAGTGTGCCATCTTGGAAAATATATCCACTACCACAAAGATTGAATCAACACCTCTTTGTGTTCTTGGAAACCCCAATACAAAATCCATGCTAATCGCATCCCACAGCCTTTCTGGTATGGGAAATGGTTGATAGAATCCCGCATTCTACTTCCTTCCCTTCGAATGCTGGCAAATTCTGCATCTGTTCACAAATCTCTTGACATCTTCTCGCATTCCCGGCCAAAAGTATGACTCATTCAACTTTGCAAATGTTTTGTCATGGCCAAAGTGTCCTGGCAATCCTCCACTGTGTTTCTCCTTCAATAGATTCTCCCTCATGGAGCATTTCAGAATACATAGTTGATTGCCTCTGAACAGCAATCCCTCCTGGATCATATAGTCTATCCAAGGGCTTCTATCTCTGAGAAATAGATTCTCAGCTGCTTCATACGCCTCTCTGAAATCTTGATCATCTGCGTACATGTCCCTGAGATCATCAAAACCCAACGTTTTGACTCAGAACTCCTGCAACAGCAAACACTTCCTGCTCAAAGCATCAACAACTTTGTTAGTAGTACCAGAAATATGTTTAATCACAAAAGTGAAATTCTGCATATACTCAACCCATTTAACATGTTTCTGATTCAACTTCTCTTGTTGAGTCACAAACTACAATGCATGATTATCACTGTACAAGACAAATTCTTTCGGGATCAAGTAATGCCTCCATTTCTTCAATTCCTGTATGATAGCATAAAATTCCTTATCATACATGGAGTACTTCAATTTCGCCTCATTCAGCTTCTCATTGAAATACACTATCATCCTGTCTTCTTGACTTAAGACTACCCCGATTGCAAATCCACTTGCATCACATTTCACCTGGAATGTCTTCAGGAAATCCGGCAACACCAAAACTGGTTGTTCCGTAATCTTCCTCTTTAGCAGGTTAAAGATCTTCTCCGCCTCTGCTGTCCAGTGAAAATATTTATGCCACTTCTTCACTATATCCATCATCGCTGCACTGATTCCACTGAAATTCCTGATGAATTTTCGGTAGAAACTAGCCAATCCATGAAAACTTCTTACCTCAAAGATATTCTTCGGTGATGGCCAATTCTTGATCACTTTCACCTTATCTGGATCCATCCTCAACTCATTCGTTGAAATAACAAACCCCAAGTAAATGAGCTCTGTCTTCATGAACAAATATTTCTTCATGTTTATCAACAGCTTCTCCTATTGTAGCTTCCGCATCATTGTAGCCAAATGCTTTAGATGCTCTGCTGTTGTTTTACTGTAAACCAGTATGTCATCCAAATACACAATGACAAATTTACCGATGAACTCCCTCAGGACTTCGTTCATCAATCTCATGAAGGTGCTTGGCGCATTTCTTAAGCCAAACGACATAACAAGCCATTCATACAAACCCTCGTTTGTTTTGAATGCTGTCTTCCATTCATCACCTTCCCTCATGCGAATCTGGTGATATTCGCTTTTCAAATCAATCTTTGAGAAATACCTTGCTCCACTTAAGCAATCCATTAGATCATCCATCCTCGGCAATGGAAATATGTACCTGATGGTTATTTTGTTGATCACCCTTGAGTCAGTGCACATCCTCCGGCCTTTGTCTTTCTTCGGACTGAGTATTGTTGGAACAACACATGGACTCAATCTTTCTCTGACCAAACCTTTGTCCAACAACTCCTGGACTTTCCTTTTAACTTCTTCATTCTCCTGCAGCGTCAATCTATACACGGCTTTGTTTGGAAAACTGGCTCCTGGTATGAGATCGATATGATGACTCACACTCCTCATCGGTGGTAACGAATGAGGTAATTCGTCCACTATGATGTCAGCGAACTCTTTCAGCAGTTCCTGAACTTCATTTGGTAAATCATCCACTCTTGTGCTAGTTAGAACAATCCTCGATTTTCTGACCACAAAGAATTGTGGATCCTCCTTGTTCTTAACATTTGTAAGAATTTCCTTCCCACTCATGAGAAGTACTGTGTTGCTTACTTCCGGCTTCACCTGCTTATCCTTTATCGGAAGTAACATGTGTGTCCTCCCATTCTTCTCCAGGGTGTATGTGTTCATTCGCCCATCATGAATCACATTTTTGTCATATTACCATGGTCTACCCAGCAATAGGTGACAAACATCCATGGGAATGACATCACATAAGATCTTATCATTATATCCTCCTATCTTGAATTCAACCAAGCATTGTTTAGTGATAGTTACCTGGTGTCCTTTTTGTAGCCATGAAACTCTGTATGGGCTTGGATGATCAGTCGTCTCCAGCTCCAGCTTCTCTACCATCTCCGTAGAAATGATATTATCTGTGCTACCACTATCCACAATGACCTTGCATACCCTGTCCTTGGTCTTGCAAGAAGTCCTGAAAAGTCTGGTCCTTTGGACTGAACTTTCCACCTTCTTCTCGGGTGTCAAAAGGACTTTTCGCATCATCAACGATCTTCCGCCTTCTGCGTATTCGGCCTCAACATCCCGCCTCTGTGCCTTGGTGATGTGAGCTTCTCCAATGTCCTTCTTTTCCTCTGGACACTCATAAGACTTGTGCCCATTTTTCCCACATGTGAAGCATGTAATGACTCCACCTCTTCCTCTTCCTCTGCCTCTGGTACGAGGAAAAATGTTGTTATCAGCATAATCTCCTCTCTGCTCATTATGTTTCCCTCTATGCTCAACATATGGTCCTTTCTGTGAGGTTCCACCTCTCTCAATATGAGTCTGAGGTTTCTTCCATTCCTCCTTGGGCTTCTGGAATTTGTCTTGGGCAACTGACTTGCGTCTGGGCTAACTTCTGCCTCGGCCCCTCTAACTCTGCTTKCGGTTTAGCTTCTCTTCTACTTTCAGAGCCATCTGATAAGCATATTCCACTGTTTGGATGGTTACCATGCTCATCTCATCCTGGATATCATATCTCAGGCCATTCATATATCTGGCAACTTTCTCATCATCGCTCTCCGRATGACCTGCCCTGATGTTCAGTCTATAGAATTCCTCAGTGTATTATTTCACTGTCATCAGCTTATGTCTCAGGTTCTGCATCCTCCTGAATAGAGAAATTTGACAATCCCTGGGGATGAATTTCACCTTCATCTTTGCAATCATCCTATCCCAGCTCTTGATATTTTGCTTGCCCTTGCAGCATCTGTCATCTTGTAGCTCATCCCACCACAATGTTGAATGTCCTTTCAAGCGTGTGACATCATGCTTGACTTTCTTATCTTCTTCAACATCTTCGTAGTCGAAGTATGTATCCAGAGCTCTAACCCAGTCTAGAAGCTCCTTTGCATCCAAGTTTCCCTCGTAAACTAGAATGTCCATCTTTGCTCTTGCACCCATCCTGGCAATAGATTTGATCAAATTCTCGTTTGATGCATCTTCGGCTGCAACCTCTTCTTCACGTTCAGCCTCAATTTCACTTTCGGAATCACTGAGATCCCCTGCACTAGTTGTGCATCTTTGCGCTGTCTCCATATCTTTGAGTCTGGCTCAGAGATTATGCATTTGTCTCTCCATTTCTGGATTTGCCATATGCCTGCCTCTTCGTCGTTGCACCTCCCTATCCTCTGGATCGGGTGACTGTCTATCTCTCCTTGATAGCATAGTGAAATCCTCTTCTCTGCTACAGAAAGAAAAGAATCTTTTTGTGCTATGATACCAAACTGACGGCAACACAGCCCCTTCACCACCCGTAGGTCGGAAGGTCCACGCGCACACAAGATATTCTCTTCCTTTCGGCCCAAAGAACTCTAGGGTTCCTCTATTTCCCTATCGAGAAATCTTCACCCATAGAAATATGTGCGATCCCCTCCCTGCACTCGAAGGATCGGAACTTGCGAATTCGCGAATCCAAAGGTCAGTGGTTGGGCATTGGTTCTACGAATCCCCGATCACCGATACTAGTCAACACTGACCTCTTCCCGTTTCCCATCGGGACTGTCTCTATCGGGATCTCGGCACTCACGGTGTCAATAAAATCGGTTCTCTGACTCCCGAGTCCCGATATGCCGAAACTCCGATGAGCTCACGGCTTTGACTTTTCAATGGTTCCGTCACCTCGTCGGGATTTCGGACTTCGTGGGATCGCGAATCCTGATGTCCAATGTTCGGGACTTCTCGCTGCGAAACCCTGATAAATCGTGCCACCTGTCCTCCACTTTGACCCTTGTAGCCCCACACCATTTCTTCAACTTGTCGGGATATCGCGTATCGCAATATCGCGATTTCCGTTACCAAATTTACGACTCTTTCCTCACGAAATCCTGATAGGTGATTTCGCGAATCATCCAATGGCCCTGACTGGCTTGGATCAACGGCTCTACCCCTCTTGAGCTTCGAACCTTTCCACACTTTCGCTGTAACTTTCCTGCTTCTCCACAAGATCCAACGGCTCACAGAAATTCACGGATTCTCCTCGGAGAATTCTGACCGTCTATTCTTTCCCTATGAAATCTGCGAAACGACTAAGTGTTCCTCTCCACGGAACTCATTCACTTGCTCACAAACCTGCGACGCTTCTTGAATCTTAATGGCACCAACTCCCTATGCCTACCTTGGTGATTACTCGAAAGCCTATATCTCATTAACTTTTCCCACGACTTCAAGTCTTCCAGGAAAACTCTTGCACGCACTCCTTGTAGCAAACCTTCAACCACATCTGAGTGTTGAAGTCCTTCGACTCTGCGCACACCTCCAACAGCAATCCTTCAATATTCCACTCAAGTTCGCAACCCTTAACTTCACTCGGCCTGCGCACTCCTCACACGGCTCTTGTTCCCAACTGCACCTTCTGGATGAATGAGAACAAAAGTTATCTCTATTGAACCCTCTGTCAATGCACTCCTTGCAGACAATTCAACTGTACTCCTTGCAGGAATCTTCTGGCTCAATTAGAGAAACAATTGAAACTCATTCCATCACCCTTTCAAACTTCAAACTCAAACATGAAATCATATACACAGCATATAAGAGCAATTGTATAACAGGAAGAAAACATTCATGAGCACATCAACATCAATACACAAAGAACAACATAAACCATGAATTTTAATCAAAGATTTCTTCTATTAATTCAAATGTTTGTACATGGGTGTTCTTTACACAACTCGCTGCATGCTCTTTCTCTTCTCCTACTTCTCCAATAATGTTACAATGCACGATGAGGGTGTCTATATCCTGTTTCCCTCTTGCGCTCTAAAGCTATCAAATCTAGAATTAATTTCTATCTACCTGCATTAACTACTTTAAATTTCGTCTATCTACTAAGGACGAGAGAAATCCTCCCAAGGTCCATTTACAATATACAAGTGCACCTTTTCTTAATGGATCATTTAAGGACGCACACCACTTTAAGGTGTTTTTAAAATTTGTGCTGGCTTGTCCAGCTGTCCTCCTCTTTCGCGCTGGCTCACTTGATGTGTTGGTGATGCTCCTGCATCAGGTAACCTCCAAGAAAAACACTGCATTAACATAGCCCATTACCCAATAGGAAGTGGATCAAGCAGTAAAAACCATGCTTCCCGGAAAGGCCCCAGGCCCGGATGGGTTCACTACAGATTTTTTCCACCACTGTTGGGACCTAGTCAGAAAAGAAGTATGGGAAGTAGTAGAGGAATCAAGAGCATCAGGCTTAGTCCTACCAGTTCTCAATGCCACCTTTCTCACCCTCATTCTAAAAGAAGAAAGAGTCACAAACCCTAAAAAGTTCAGACCCATAGCCCTCTACAATGTCATCTACAAAATAATAACGAAGGTAGTAGCCAATCGAATCAAACCTATTTTGACACATGTCATATCCAAGGAACAGGCAGGGTACGTAGAAGGAAGACAAATCATGGATAGTGTCATCTTGGCTCACGAGGTCATCCACTCCCTCAAGACTTCAAGGACCCCAGGTATGCTAATCAAACTTGATCTTTCAAAAGATTTCGATCGAGCCATTTGGAAATACCTTAGAGCTGTCTTAGAATCTTTTGGTTTCAATCAGTGTTGGGTAAATTGGATCCTAAATCTCACCTCCTTAGCCTTCTTCTCCATCCTAGTAAATGGAATCCCATCCAAACCTTTTGCACCTTCCAGGGGCATCAGACAGGGGGACCCCCTCTCTCCCTTCTTGTTTGTACTTATGGAGGAAGGCCTGGAAAGGTATATCAAGGCAACAATCATCGATGGCTCCCTCAAAGGCCTGCCACTACACAACATTCAGCCAACGCCCTCTCATAGTCAGTTTGTTGATGACACCCTCCTTCTGAACTCCCCCACGGTCTGGGAGGCCAACAAGCTCAACCCCATCCTCTCTGACTTTACTGAAGCCTCAGGCATGTCCCTCAACTTTGACAAATCCAAACTCTACTTTTTTAATACACCGTCTTCTGTTCAACTTCATATTTCCAGACTTCTAGGAATACCTAGGAGCTCCCTTCTGTCCAATTATCTAGGCATTCCCCTCATGGGGGCGGCTGCTATATCCATTTCCCGGGATAGCCTCCTCCTTTCCATATCCAATAGGCTAAGCAATTAGACCTTTATACCCCTCAATATTTCCTCTCGGTTGGTCCTCCTCAAGTTCGTTTTGCAGGCCCTACCTACCTATCTCTTCACCACCCTGGCTGCTCCTAAACAAGTTATTAGAGCCATCAGAAACCTTCAGTGAAACTTCCTCTGGCATGGTCACCAACCCAACAAGAAATGGGCTCTAGTAAACTGGGACAGACTCTGTACGCCAAAAATCCAAGGAGGATTGGGACTTCAGGATCCAGGGAAACTCAATCAAGTAATGGGAGCCAAAATCTGGTGGCGATGGCTAAAAACTCCAATAGTTGCCTGGGCACAAATGTGGAAAACAAAGTATGCCCCCCTCACACCAGATAATCAGCTAATCAAGCACAATAACTGAATTCAAGGTTCCAATATCTGGAACACAACATGGAAAAATCGCACATTGGTCCAGAACCATGCCTTTTAGGAGGTCCAAGATGGAGAAAGTGCCATGTTTTGGCAAGACTCATGGCAACAATTCAAACCCCTGAACGAAATGGAGGAGCTATCCAATCTCAAAAGAGCTCTCAATCAGCACACCTCCCTAAGGGTTAAGGTCCTTTGGAATCCTTAAGAACAACAACATATATGGCACCAATGGAAAATCTCTAATCAAGATCTTGGAGTCCCAGAAAATCTCAATCTGCAAAGATGGCAATTTCAAGCCAACCGCCGGAAAATACCCAAAAGAGAAGGGTCGGACATCCTGATATGGCGGTATTCCATAGCTGGCACTTTCATAATAAAATAAGCTTACTTCCTACAGGGCAATCACCAAGGCAAAAACAAGGAGCCCATATGGAGCAAAGTCTGGAACCCTGCTCTCTGGCCTAAGGTTTCCACCTTCCTGTCGCTGGTGGTGCACAATCGAGCCTTGACCTGGGACAACCTCAGGAAAAGAGGCTTCATTGGACCATCTCTCTACGTTCTCTGCTATCAAAAAGAGGAAACCAAAGAACATATCTTTAATGGATGCCACTACAGCCAACAAATTTTGGACCAAGGAGCACAAATAATGCTCAAATCCAACCAACATCGGAGCAACATCAATGACACAATCGAGAATTGGGACCATGTCACCTACAACAACCCACTTCTGAATCACATCTGGCAGCTTCTACCAGGATTCATTCTCTGGAAAATTTGGAAGGAACGAAATAAGAGAATATTCCACTCCCAAGATTCCACGCTGGAAGCCACATGGGAGAAAATCAGCTCACTAATCAAGGAAACAATTAGAAGTAAATCATGGAAAGAAGAGGTCCTTAACTACAACTCAGAGGAATAGTGCATTCTTCAAAGCTGGCAGCCCATTCTAATCAATCAACCAGTACCAAGGACACACAAGCACCAATAGACTAGTCCAACCATCTGGTCCCCCCCTCCAGCACATTTCATTAAAATAAATTTTGATGGAGCCTGCAAAGGCAACCCGGGAACAACAGGATATGGAGCAGTGCTCAGAAATTCAAATGGAGAGATCCTTGGTCTCATTGTTGGCTTCCTAGGGGAAACAACCAACAATGTGGTAGAGCTAATAGGACTACTGAGGGGTCTCGAAGCAGCTATGGACAAAGATTACCACAAGATTATCTTGGAGGGCGACTCAAAAGTTATCATCAAGTTAATCACCAAGATTCTTCACGGAAGCCACCCTTCAAAAATATCACCAAGTTGGCAACTCTCTATATTTCTAGAATACTTTACCCGCCTCCTCCAACCCCATCTCAGCATCATACCCTCCCACGTGAAGCGAGATGCAAACAGGGTAGCGGATTGCCTAGCAAACGAAGCAGTCGAAATGGGAGTCGAACACTTCTGTTGGAAGGCCCACATCTTATAAGACTCAGACATCTCCACTCGGTGCCAAAACTTATCCACCAGAGGCCTACGACCCCCGGATGGGGTGCCATGTCACAAACTGGAGCCACGCGGGATAATTCTGGGACGCAACATTAATGCATCCACCGGCGACCATCCACTCAGTCATTAACCCACCATGGATCTGCGCAGCCATACCCAGGCGATGAGCCCCT
>SNQJ01S0018281.1:277866-289280 GCA_010110895.2 Picea sitchensis
ATATCGGTAATCCAATAGTGAGACCTGGAAGGCTCAAAGTAGCGATGTGAGGAGGACCAATGTTTCCATAAGAAGGAAAAACAAAAGGTTCCCCTGGAGCAGAGGTTCCTTCATTGGTCATTTCGGGAACTGACGCTATTAAATAAATATCCAATCTAGAGTCCTCTAAGAAAAACAAACAACACACGCTAAAAATCTAGTAAGCAAGCAAGCAAACAAAACCCTCTCACAATGAACGCACTAGTTGGTGATGAAATCCAACATCGCAGGAACAATGTAAGAAGGGGTTGAGATAGAGTGAGTGGAAAAGTTACATTGACGACCTGCTTAACGGACTTACACCCTGGTGCAAGCTCCCACACATAATCGTGGGCATACCCTCGAAGGAGCCCGAGTGAGTTTGGCCAACGTCGATTCCAGGTACCGTGAATACTTTCCCCTCCACAGTCACCTCGTGTAAAGAACCTAGAGAGATAGGCCACTAAGGTTACCAATTACTACAATGATGCCTGGGGTAACAATCGACATTCTGATCCATGCGCAATGGTAGGGTATCTAGCCCAAAATCAACTTGAAAGGCTTCCACTCATCATTATGGGTATACCTCTCAAGCGTCCCCCATAATACACATAATATCTACACCAAGACCAACAAAGTGGGGTGAGTAACTCTACCAATCTCAATGCAACCTCGTGATTGACCCTTGTGTTAGAAGGGATTCCTAGGAAAAAATGTAATAAGTGGATTTAACTGCTCCCTAACTCAAGATTCTATGTTTGTTTGCAGCTTTGCAAAGTTATCTTTCACACCTATTCCAAAGCCCTACACTAATCTAATGTAGGTTTGCTACCAGAAAATATAAAAATGTCTAATCAATTTTTATAAGCGCTTTATTTTATGGTTGTTTACTCAAAAGGAAGATGGCATGGACAATATGGTGTTTTTACCAACTCAAAAATTATGCAAAGATATGAAGATCCAATCTTTTCATTTCGATGAAAGCTATGCTACGAGAAGGAGAAAACATTTATCATTCGCATATGCACGATGTCCCAAAATATATTAAACTCATCAATATCAATATCCTCAATAAATGAGAAAAAGGTACTGTACACCAATGCACGATTCATGGCCCCCCCCCGGCCATGAGGGGGAATTTTTTTTATAATTTAAGATCAAAAAATGCCAAGAATCATGCAATTTCGCTACCTCAAATGCAAGGATGCCCCCAATCTAATATAAAGCAAGAAATTAAATCTTTTTGTTTCAAAAATTTCACTAAAAGCAATAATGAACTTTCTTAAAACCAAGAAACCCAAACGAAAAGTTTTCTTTTAAAGCGAACTATTCAGAAGAAATCTCATCTTTCCTTAAACAATTCTAAAGAAAACACATGCTTTGTAATTGAAAGACACTCAAAGCAAGAGACTAATCCTTCAAAACAAAACAAAGCAAAGATGGATAAAAGAAACTCAAAGAATGTCAAGAAGACTGTAAACAGATCAATATAGGCTCCAAAAGTTCAATCCAATTGTTCAAAGAAAAACTGGGCATCAAAAAATGACAAGACCCAATCCAAAAAAATTTACAAACAAGTTTGCAGGCTGGCAGTGTATTACAATGAGAGAATCAAAGATTCTTGCAAGCTGAACAAAGGTTGACTACGAGGGGTTCGCACTGGACTTAACACCAGGGTGCGAACTCATGTGTTTCTCGCAGGCCACTAAAGGGTACAGTGCGAGAATTCTTGTAAACAAGCAAAAATTTGAAAAAGGACTAAATTTGAGTGAACTTTCAGATCTAGAGAGTATGGATGGATCTCCCACAGACTCAGAGACCAGAAAACAAGCAATCAAAGCAAGGGAAACTATACTAACTAGGAAACAATCCGCTCTCCAGTGGAGTCACCAATTTTGTTATCAGACTAATCGGTAGGTGCAGACACTAACTGATCTCCCTAGATCCACCTAGATCTAGAACAAAACACACTAGAACATGACGCTTTCCTTAAGTTTTAAATATTGAATTTACTAACTAAAGAGGGATAGGTGACATACTATTTAAATGTCGCTTCCTCTCGCCATCACCATCCCAGCTCCGTTCCAACACTCATACAATGATGAACCTGTAAAAGAATGCAACCAACCAAAGTGATAGCAATAGCATAAACTCAATATAAACCTATGTATGTGATCACGGAATCATACAATAAAACACAACAAGTTTTATAGGAAAGAATCATATTACTGTATCATATTAAATGTGAAAGAGAGATTACAACCATGGCCTCGATGTCGTAAGGTTCCTTCCAACTATCCTTCTTTCCCCACACACTTTCACTCCAATAATTCTCAGAGTACAGATCTGATAATATTCGCAATCTATCTTGACAAAGAAAATCTCAAAGGCACTCTAATCCAAGCTAATCCCAAAAGCTCCAAAGCTAACCAAAGCTAACTTTCTCCATGAGAACTCCTCTCCTTTTATAATTTGAAGAGGATAAGGTGAGGAGGTTAGGATGATCCCACTAAATCATGAAAGCGAGTAAGAACCAAACCATTCGGATGCCACCTCACCATAGAAGTTTCACCTTCTAGAAGATTCAAGAAAATGCTTGTTTTTCCCACATGTAGGCATTCTCGCACCCTACCTATAGAGCAACCTACAAACATATTGCACCCTAGCTATGGTGCAACCTATGAGAATCAGGCATTCTCGTACCCTGCCTATATAGCAACCTGCGAACTTCATTTTTTACAGGGTTTTTATAAGGGAAAATGCAACTTCTTTTCTCAGGAAAAGTTATTCTCCCTTCTCTCTTCAGGAACTCAGGCCACTAACTCCTCTGAAGGAAACAGATAGGTTTACATCATTAACGGTCATAGGGATGACGAAAATAATGTGTAACACCCCTTACCCTTCTTTTGTTGTTTTTTCTTTCCTTCAGGTTGTTGGGTGGCCTTTGGATTTGTCAATTGCACTATGTGTACATCCGGCGTTTTAGTAGGGGGAGAAGCCAAAATAGTAGTTTGGCTGGCCGTTGTGTGTTGTATAGACAATTGCTACAACTGCTTTGCCAGTTTCTCAGTGGGATTTGTTTGTACTGAACCAACAATACCATCGGCATGTGGTCCATCTCTCTGTCTGGTTTTATCAAGTATTGAGTGTGGCACATCTGGAAAGATCTCGTATAATAAACCAGACTGAGAATAGATGAGCTCAAGCTGTTGAGCTCTCATGATGGCGTCTTCTTCGGAAAACACTCCTGAAGTCACGACATCTTTGGATAACTATGAGACCAAAGACTTAAGGAACCACTCAAGCAGAAATGTTGGCGGGACTGGTACCTTAATTAAACTCTTCCAACGTCTCCATTCTCGGACGTGATCATAGATATGGTCTGCTTTTGTTTGCGAGAAATTGGCCAGCAATTATGTGCCAGCATCATATCTCACAGGTAATTGGAAATGGCTTAGGAAGGCCATTGCCAATTCGCTGAAGGAAGAGTATCTTGAGCGGTCGAGCTCAATGTACCATTTCGCGGCACTCCCAATGAGAGTACGTTGAAACAATCGAAACTGTACGGAATCATCTTTCAACGATTTATATGAGCACCAAAGGTGGAAGGTAGTCACATGATCGCCTGGATCTTCATTAGGCTTCGCTTTGAAATTTGGTATGCCCGAAGGAAACTTCGTCGGCATAAGAGGCCAACGCGGATTGTGAAAGATAGGGTTATTCAACAACCTTGTCAAGTCTGGAAAATGCAAGGTTGCCAGGAAAGGTAGTTTGTGTTGTTGGTGATAACCTGGGAAAAAGGGGCCTAGTGTTTGACTGGCACCAGGTTGCTAGGAAAAGTTTAGCTGCTGGCCTAGGTGCTGGTAAAAACCATGGCCATGGCCAACGTATGGATTCTACTTGTGAGGAGACATCATCGAATGATTCCCAAAATAGGACATAGATGGATGGGCGTGCATTACATTCGTAAGACTTTGGGAAGGGTTTCCCCATGTTGATCCTGTGGGGATAGGCATAGTACCCTGTCTGGGGTTCCATTGACTGTGGAAAGAATTTCCCCTGATCGACATTCCTGATGAAGGAACGGATCCCTACCAAGAATTCCAAGGCCCTGATGCAGAAGAAGTTCCTGGGTTTTCCCCCTATGCAGGAATAGTACCCTGCATAGGAATAGGTTGTCCGAAACTGGGGTTGCCCCGAGTCGGGAAAGTAGTTGACGAGAAGGCGTTGTTACCAGAAGCACCGAACAAAGAAAATGGTGTTGAACCTACCATCATATTATGCGAAGGTGGTCCTTGAATCCCCTGTCCAAATAAACTATGGTGTGTAGGTGGCCTGGAAGATGGTGGGTGTGTGCCACCGAGCGAAGGGGACGAAGGAGGTATATGATCTCCCCCGTAATGGAAAGCATTAAAACGAGCAGAATTTCCTCCCATGTGGCCTTGCAGAGGAGCGTTAGAGCTCCCTACCCCTAGACCTAAAGTTTCTGAAGTGGAGTAGGAAAGTACAGGACTTGTACCTGAGCCAGGCACTTGGTGGGAAAGGGGTTGTGGCCACCGCCATAGATAGGATCGGACCACTATGCGAGGTAGAGGTGGCCAAGACCATGGTTTCTCAAACCGATGATGGTGGGTTAGGAGGTGGAAACTCTCCTACGGTGACAACCATAGTGGGAATTGAAGAATTCCCAGAAGGAGTAACACCATTTGTTTCCATTGTTGTGTGCAATACTGTCTGGCACTCATAAGGATGAATAGGTATGATGATGGGTGCCGAAATATCAGTGGTTGAGGTTTCAACTAGACCAAAAGCTTTCGCTCCATGGTCTAAAATGGTTGATTCCTCCAGATGTTGGTCGGGCACAATTTCTTGTGACCCTGTCGCTTCAAAAGACCCTTGTTGGTCTAGCTTTCACCTTAGTGGTGGCAGGGGTGGCTCCAGTGTAACCGGTGATAGGCCAAGAATCCTTCGTGACAGGTGGAGCTTGTGATCCTCCACTATGTGAGAAGATCAAAGACACTCTAGGGCTATCTACTCATTCAAAAAACATCACACACTAAAAAGTCCCTACAAGATAAAACAAGCAAACACTAAACTAATTGGAAGAACAATTACAACAACCAACACTAGAGCAACTTACCGGTGCAAGTGAAACTTGAACATGAAAGCACCCTCTGGGTATACTTTGCAAAGCATGGCCAAATGTCTGTCCTAGGTACTGTGGTATATCCCTACAGTCACCTATGTATGTCCCTAAAAAGATAGGCAACTAGGTTTCCAGAACGTGAACAGTCACCAGGCGGGTACAGTCGAAATTTGGGTAGACCACAATGAGAAGGGTATTGAGCCCGAAAACTGTCAAGGGTATCGAAAGAAAGTGGTTTGGAAGAAAACTAAGTACCTCAAACAGATTCGAGACCCATGAAGCTTCGTTCCAAATGCAATCGACGGAATCCCAAGACAAGCCCTCTATATGTGTTCTCCACTACGATTGGTCCAACTTTGGAGGGGTTATCTCTGCTACCTTCCCTCACGTGACCTCATGTTTATCCCCTGTGTTAGAGTGGGGTCCCAGATAACTTTCACGATACTGGACTTTGACACTCCTTAACTCAGATCCAATGTTTGATTTTAATGGCCTTGAAGAGTTTCCTCTCCAACCTAATTCAAGGCCCTAACCTAAACTAGTTGGTTGACCCTACAAACATAAAAAGTCTAATGAATTTTAGATTTAGTGTAAATTTTTATGGTTTGTCTTAAGTCAAAGGTTATGAAAGTGAAACTAGTGATGTTTGAAAGATGAAAGAAAAATAAACAAAAAGCTGGAAACAAAAACCTTTACCTTACTTAACTCTTAAACAACTTTTCAAACTTAAACAAAAAAAAATGATAAGATCTTTGAATAGCACACTCAAAGAAGGATTTCACTCGACTAAGAGCTACTTATGATCTAAGTAAACTGTCAAGAACATATGAAAGCAAAGACTTTTCCCTGGTTACTAATGCAAAACAACACTTTTCAATCAATCAAAGAAATAAAAGTTTTTTTTTTTTTTTATTTGAATGCTGACAAAGCAAAAAGCAAAAATATCAACAAGTCAAAACCCAGATAAACTTCTGGCCTAAGCGTAGATCGCAAAGTGTCACTTTAAAAATCACACACAAGCAACTTAAAATTGGACTCTCACACTTGTCTAAAAACCCTATAAAAGAAAATTTTGAGTAAAACTTCTAACTAAAAAAGAAATCTATAGTTGTGAACAAACCTAAGTCACTGACTGCTATGAAAGATATCCAAAAACCTAAGAGGAATAACTATTATCAAAGGAAAGGATGACTGCCCCACCTTCAAGAAAAATTTCTTCCACAAGCACACCGCTGACAGTTCAACATCAAGCATGTGCATGCGAGTTGTGTAACGTCAGAGAGCGTGTACACGCATGCTGGCCTTATATAGGCCGTGTGTATCTCTGAAACTCTTAAGAAAAAATACAAGCAATCTAGCCCAAGTAGAGACCACTAATACTGAGAACCAGGATCTCTTGAAGACTCAGACACCTACTTTAACAGAAAAATGAAACCAACTCAAGGAAAACTTCATAGAACAAACCAATCCGAGGTGAAACCTAAGCTATCAACTACAAATAATAAAGACTAGAAAAAGTTCCAGAAAACCCCTAAGAAGGAAAACTTTTGACAGGGGAGAGGATGACTACCTCTTTAAAATAAATTTTCTGGAATCATACACTCGAATGTCACTTCCTCAGCTAGTGTGGACACGTGGGCTATGAGAATGCAAGGAATGGGTACAAACGTGCATACCTTATACAGGTCGCATGTACCTCTGTGGGTCTTGAAAAAAAAATTACAGTCAAGCAAAGAAACAAAGATAACTAGTATGGAAGACCAGAATCTCTATTAGCTCAGACTTTTGCAGAAACTTTAAAAACAGGAAAATGAAACTAGTTCTTAAAAATACCCAAAAATATCCCCAGGAACCCTAGAGATCTCCCTAGTATGGTCGCCAATTATGTTGTGAGTGGGAAACCCCTCTACGGACTAGCATCTATGGTTAAATTATGCATGCAGAAAAGACCTAAAGAATCCTATTTTCTACCGTCATCCCAGACCTAATCCCCATTACTGTTAAGCAAATGCATAGTTAAGTGAGCGTACCTTGTTTCGGACGTTTGATATCGATCCTTCATCACACTTGATTGCTCCTTGATTGTAGCTCTCCTCTACGGATGACCTGCATTCACACAAGATACACAAAAAACTCTACATGCATTTGATCTAAATATTAATGGGTTAGAGATTCAAACATGTATGCAATAAACTATGAACACCTCATATGGAGAGAAGGGAAAAATACTTCTTTATTACCAACTTTAATAAATCAACTTACAATGTCGACACTGGCCACTGCTCCGTGAACCTGATCATGGGCTCCTCTTCACTTGTCCTCCAACTTCTTTTCTCTGTATCTCTTCTTGCACAAGGATGGCTAAAGGGTTCGGACAAAGGGAATGTGCAATGGGTATAGTTTCTTTACTATGATTATCCTCTTCCAAATGGGACCCCTAACCCTTCTTTTATAAGCTAGAAGAATCTAGGTATTTTAACGAACCCTCGGCTATACATGGCTGGAAGGTTTAGTTAACTCACCCAAAGTTGCGTGTTTCGTCGACAACTTTCCTTCTTTTTTTTTCTTTTGTAGGTACACATGGGTTGTTTTGGGTCAGCTAGAGTGTACACATGTTCAGTAATGGAGTAGGGCACGTGGGCCTTTATAAAAGAGATTTTTAAGAAGATTTGTTCAACAATGCTTTGGCAAAGAAGGAATATAAGATGGCCTGATGCCAGGTAAGCATGTCTAGTGCAAATTAGGGTTATAACTCTCCCCCTGGAACCATGCCTCTGTCCTCTGCATCTAATAAATCTCTCCCCCTTTGTCATCAATGGCTGCTACCCCTGACTGAACTGTCCTCTTATGGTGCTTCCTCGTGTACATATAATACATATAAGATAAGCATTCAAAAATAATTCAAAAATAATTCATTTTGGAGTAGAAATAAATCCAAGTCTTTATCGAATATATTCAAAGACTTCCCATGGAAGTGGTTTTGTAAAGATGTCTACCACTTGTTCTTTTGTGCCCACATACTCAACTCTGATCCTCTTTTCTGCAACCTATTCTCGTAGAAATAGATACTTGATTGGAATGTGCTTTGTCCTAGAGTGAATCACCGGGTTTTTTGAGATACTAATGGCACTTGTATTATCACAATATATTGGAATGGGCTCATCATACTCAACCTATATATTTGTCAAAGTTTGTTTCATCCATAGAACCTGTGTACAACATGTTGTTGCTGCAATATACTCTGCCTCGGATGTAGATAGAGATATTGATGATTGTTTCTTGCCTAACCATGATACCAAACACTCACCTAAGTAGAACATTGTTCCACTGGTGCTTCATCGGTCATCAATACAACCTGCTCAATCTACATCTGTGTAGGCAATAAGTGATAGATCTTTTCCTTTTGGATACCATAATCCAAACTCTTATGTTCCTTTGAGATATATGAAAATCCTCTTTACTACTAATACATGTGATTCCTTTAGTGCTGCTTGAAATCGTGCTACCTGTCCAACTGCTTGCATTACATCTGGTCTGGATGCTGTCACATATAGTAGGCTGCCAATCATTGACCTGTATTGCCTCTGATATGTAGACTTCGAATCATCATATTTTCTCAACTTACAACTGGTTTGCATGGGAGTGATAATTGGTTTGCAATCTTCCATTCCGAACCTCTTTAGCATTTCTCTAATATACTTGGTTTGAGAAATAAAAATTCCTTGGTTGCTTTGACATTTCAGAAGTCCCAGAAAGAAGGATAGTTCTCCAAGTAATGACATTTCAAATTCATTATGCATGTCTTTTGCAAATTTCTATCTTAACCTGTCATCATCACTAGCAAAAATAATATCATCAACATAAACTTCAATTAATAAAATATTACCTTGACTTACCTTGATGTAGAGGTTGTTGTCTGCACTTCATTTTCTGAAACCTGCCTGATGCAGATACTTATCCAGTATGGAGTACCATTCTCTAGGAGACTGGTTTAGACCATACAAGACCTTCTTTAATTTACATACATTGTTTGTGTTCTCTGACAACTGAAATCCTTCTGGTTGTTCGATGTAGACTTCTTCTTCAAGTTCCCCATTCAGAAAAGCTGATTTTATGTCCATCTGATATACTTTAACATTTTTGGAGCATGCATAAGCTAAAAGTAAACATATTGCTTCCATTCTGGCAATTGGGGAAAATGTCTCTTCAAAGTCGATTCCTTCAATCTGTGCATATCATTTACATACCAATCTATCTTTGTTCCTTGTAACCTGTCCATATTCATTCAATTTATTCCTGAAAACCCGTTTTGTGCCGATCACATTCTTATTCTTTGGTGTTGGAACCAATTATCAAGTGTCATTTTCTCTATTTGATCAAATTCTTCATCCATGGCCTTATTCCAAAATTCATCCTTGTTGGCTTCTTCAAAGCAATTTGGTTCAATTCTAGATAAGAGTGTTAGGTGTGTTTGTTCTGGTGAACGTATTTTTCTTGTCTCAACTCCTGCATCTTTGTTTCCAATAATTTGGTCTGAAGGATGATTCTTCTGTACTCATTTTCTAGGTATCTTTGGAGATACTTTATGAACTTGCTCTTCTACTTCTGTCAGATTCTCTTCATCTTCATATTCCTCTTCTACTTATTTTTCATCTTCTTCTTCAAAAAATTGTTCCATTGATTTGTTTTCTTCTTCCTTTGATTATGGTCTACATGTTTCATCAATTGTTACGTTGATTCTTTCCGAAAATTTGTTCAATCTTAGATTGCAACACTTGTATGTTTTCCTTGTACTTGAGTAACCAACAAGTATTCCTTTGTCCACACGAGAGTCAAAATTTCCCTTTCTTCCATCTTCTCTTTTGATGTAGCATTTGCTTCCAAAAAACCTGAAGTGCTTCACATTTGCTAGTCTTCCTTTCCATAGCTCGTAGGGAGTTTTATCAGTGTTGTTTCTAACCATTACTTTGTTTTGAATGTGAAATGTTGTATGCACTTCCTGTGTCTAAAATATATATGTCAATTTGGAATCCATTAGCATTGTTCAAGCCATTTCTTGTACTTTCATGTTCTTTCTTTCAACAACTCCATTCTGTTGAGGTGTCCTAGCAATGGAGAATTGTCTTTTTATTCCATGACTGCTACAGTATTCCATATATTCATTTGAAGTGAACTCACCTCCATTATCATATCTCAAACATTTGATTCTTGAATCCATCTCATTTTCAACCATTTCCTTATAGATCTTGAAGTTTTCAAAATCTTCTGACTTGTTCTTGAGAAAGCAAACTGCAGTCATTCTTGTATAATCATCAACTAATAACATAAAGTATTTTTCACATTTTAAGCCCTTTGTTGTAGTTCATTCAACTAGATTAGTGTGCAAAATTTCCAGTGGTCTTGTTGTTGAATATTCCTTTGATTTGAACTTGGTCTTTGTTTGCTTTCCTTGTTGACAATGCTTGCATAAAGTGTTGGTTGGTTTCATGATCTAGGGCATTTCTCTTACTACTTCTCTTTTGCTGACTTTGACAAGGTTATCAAAATGCATGTGACCCATTCTTCTATGCCATATCCAACTTTCATCTTCCTTTCCTAGACAACACTTTTCATTTCCAATTTCACTTAACACATATATGTTGTTTGAAGTTCTTGCAGTTGTACCGACCAATTTCCCTGAACCTTATTTTCTTATCTCACACTTTTCTGAATCAAAAGTAAGTTTATGACCTTGGTCATACATTTGACTCACACTTAGAAGATTATGTTTCATATATTCTACTAGCAGAACATTTTGTGCCTTTTCATTCTTTTTCCCAATTCGGACTGTGCCTTCTCCACTGATTTTGGATGAATTTTCATTTCCGAAGGAGACTAATCCATTTTTTTCTTTTCATAATGTAGGAAATTTTTCTTTATCACCTGTCATGTGTTTTGAACATCCACTATCAACATACCAAACGTGTTTCTTCTTCTTAACTTGTAGAGCGACTATGCATTCTTCATTGTTATACCGATCTTGCTTTCTTATCCATGTCATTTTCTGAGGTTCTTGTCTGCGACTGTTGTTATTCTGTTGAGATTCTTTAGGAGGGACTATCATTCTCCAATCCTTAGCCATGTGTCCAAAATTGTTACATTTGTAACATTCTACTTCAGTGCTCAAAGATTCAAACCTGTTGTAACTTCTTCTTTGTGTGTCACTAGGTCTCCTTGAATAATCCCTTTGTGTATAACTCTCAAAGTTGTT
>SNQJ01S0018281.1:293113-327614 GCA_010110895.2 Picea sitchensis
ATCATAACTCATATCGTTATCCATCAAACAAACTTGGGTCCATTACCCAAACCTGGGGTCTCCATCTTCTCATGGCCATAACTCTCTAACCGTGAGGATTTATGTGACGTTCCACATACCACCAGAAATGGAATGACAAGAACTATCCATATACGATAGTTTACATGAAAAATTCATTATCTGTCATCTCATTATTCAACAATTAAGCATGGGTTATATTACTCCGCAAAGCGTCTTCCCATGAGGGCTTTCACCATAAGGGGACCACTTTGGATTTCATCCATATTTACTTCTTATCAACCATGAAAAGACAATAATGAGTCATATTTACATCAAAAAATATTGGGTCCATTACCCAAACCTTTGTGTTGCGGGGGTTTCTTCAAGGGTTGACATCAATGACAACCAGCCTTAATCAACAGAAAATGGGGTCCTTAGAGGCATGAAATCCCTGGCGAGAGAAAAACCATGATTTTTCTCTCCTTAAACATTAGAGGGTTGGGGGGGGTCCTAAAATATGCCTCCCTTCGAAGAATTCTTTGTAAGACTACATCGGACATTATTTTTCTGCAAGAAACCATGGTGGAGGATACTAAGGCACATGCCTTTATGAATTATTTTCTTCCCACCTGGCTCACATGTGTTGTAAGTGTTGTTGGAACTTTGAGGGGTTTACTAGAAACTTGGAATCCAATTTTGTTTGACATTTTCCCTTTTTTGTGTTGTGGTGGTATCCTATTAATAGGTACTTGCTTGGAGCTAAACATGTTGATTATGCTTCTTAATGTGTATGGGCCCTGTGTGGACAGAAAATTATTCTGGGAAAAGTTGGCGGGAAAGGGTCTTTTGGATCACTAAAACTTGATATTGGTTGGTGACTTGAACTTTACCATTGATGTTGGGGAGACAAAGCACACTTGGATCCCCTATCAACTTTTTTTAAAGAAATTTGTAATTGTTCTGGTTTGGTAGACGTATCTCCAGATGTCTTGGTACTAACATGGAGAAATGGAAGGAGGGGTGTTGTGAGCATATCAAAAAGGTTGGATCGCATTTATGTTGTAGAAGATCTCCTTGTAGGAGTTTGTGAAAACAAATCGTGGGTGGATTTTCCATACATTTCAGACCATGCACCAGTTCTTTTAAGATTTGATCTCCTTACATTCCTGACTATGTATCCATTTAAGTTCAATGTTAGTTCGTTACTAGAAGAAGAAGTAATAACTATAGTGAAACAATTATGGAAGGACCCTACTCTTCTTGTCGAAAGGGATATACAACAGATATTTGTAAATAAGTTAAAGTCTTTAAAGTTACATATAAAAGCATGGGCAAAATAATATAAAAGAAAGCAAGAAGAAAATCTTGTCTGATTAGAGGGACAGTTGAAATATTTATTTATGGACACGACACATGATATTAGTAACAGTGAGAAGGAATTTCAAATAAAATTCTTGCAAGTTGAGCACGACAAAATTCTTCAGGCAGAAGAAGAGAAGTGGAGACTTAGAAGTCGGTCCATCTGGTTAAAGAGTAGAGACAAGAATTAAAAAAAAATCATAAATTTGCAAGCTTCCAAAGGAATAAGAATCACATCTGGGAGATCAGGGATGAGAATGGAGATCTACATGTTGGTCATGGAGAAATAAAGTTAGAAGCGGTCAAATACTTTAATTTTTTTTATGAAGAATCTAATATAGTGGAGATCAGTGATCAAGTGGATACAGCGGGCCTTTATGAACGTATTGTGAAGGAATAGGATGCATCGATATTAGACATCCCATGCACAAAGGTGTAACTTTGGAAGGTACTCAAGTATTTTGCAAAAAACAAGATCCCAGGGCTCGACGGGTGGACTGTAGAGTTTCTTATCCACTTCTTTGACTTAATTGGAGATGATTTATTAGAACTAGTGGAGGATTCCAGAATACGTGGCACAGTGAATAAGTCTTTAAATGAAAACTTTCTGACACTTATTCCAAAAGTAAACAATCCCACGTCATTTGGGGATTTCAGACCAATTGCCTTATGTAATTTATGTTACAAGTTGATTTCAAAGGTTATAGCAAATAGGATTAAGCATGTCCTCTCTCGTTCATTGTCGGAGGAACAATTGGGATTTATCAAAGGAAGATAGATATTGGATGCAATAAGAATGACACATGAATGCTTGCATAGCATTAATGTAAAAATATATAAAGACATGATATTAAAGTTGGATCTTAAGAAAGCGTATGACTGCATCAACTGGTATTTCTTGTGATTGACTATATTGAAATTGGGCTTCAGTATACCTTTCACAAATTGGATCTTAAGTTGTGTGACCAATGCAAATTTTGAAGTCCTGATAAACGAGGAGACCTCTCAAATGTTCCAGAGCGACAGAGGACTTAGATATGGTTTTCCATTATCCCCCTTGCTATTCACTCTAATCATGGAAGGACTTAGCTTGTTGTTAAATAAAGGAAAAGGAGAAGGGAAGTTATCTAGGGTGAAGGTCTCTAGGTTAGTCAATATTATAGATTTTTTCTTTGTGGATGATGTGTTAATAATGTCAAAAGCTTCACCCGATGAGTGGTTAGATATTAAAAATATTTTATTGATTTTATATAAATCCTTTGGACTAATGATAAATTGGTCAAAATCTATATTTTATTTTGCTGGAGTCCAAGGTGAGACTTTAGAATCATTGAAAGAAAATTTTCCACACAGTTTTGAGGAACTCAACAAAGGATTATGTTACCTTGGATATTCCTTAAAGGTTAATACTTATAAATCGGTTGATTCGAGATGGCTCTTATCAAAGATTGAATATAGGATTGGGATGTAGTGTAACAAATGATTAACACTGGAGGGTTGTTTCACACTGGTTAAATAAGTTTTGGAAGGACAACCTGTGTATTGGATGGCTTTGGCGGCCATTCCAGTCTCCATTCTGGAAAAAATAAGGAAACTTATGTTGAATTTTCTTTGGTCGGGCAATGACGGGAAAAAGCATTATCATATTTGTAGTTAGGAAGTCATTGTAAAACCAAATCCTTTGGGAGGTTGGGGGATAAGAAATATTTATCTTTTCAATAACGCCTTGGTGGAAAACTCCTTGTGGTGTGTCCTGATGAAACATAGCGTATGGAATAAGGTGATTAAAGAAAAATACATTCAACATAGTTCTGTAGTCACCTGGATAATATTGGATCCGGCCACAACATCGGTGGCCTCCCAAACTTGGAAGAATCTCTTGAAGTCATTTAAATTGATAACCCACTGGATGAGATGGAAGCCGGGTTCGGGACACTCGATATTTATTGGGTTGGATAGTATATTGGACCTAGGGTGTTCATCCCTCTTATCTGGACATTTGTTATCTGAACTAAAAAGAAACAATGTAGTCTATATATATCAAGCCTTGGGAGAAAGGAGACCAGGAGTGCTCTCGGAACACTGGAAAACCAACAAGGATATGGAACTGAGGGGGAATCTAGTAGTGGAATGGGATGCATACAACAGGGCGATGAGTGGAGCAGGTGTGCAATTGTAGGATCACAATGATACGCTCCTGTGGACTATAATTTTTTTGAACCTGCATAGAATAGATCTAGATAAACAATGATACACACATTTGCAGAGAGAATAGAAGAAAGAAGATGAAGGAGAGAAAGAATGGAAGAATTCTCATTAACCATTATGAATAATGAATAATTTACACATGATATACTATGTATAACTAAATGAGTTTGACTTGAGGTGAACCAAGTTTCCATAGTGGTGGTGTAGAGAGATCTGGACACACACCAACAGCTATGGGAGTGAACTGCCACCTATTCTAGTCTCTCAGGTAGTTACGGGAGTGAACTACCACCTAGTTGAGTTAACTAGTCAACTAGTCTTTAGTTAACTAACTAAACAGAGAGTAGTGAGGAGTTAATACAGGGAATCAAGGCTAATGCACCACTCTGGTGATGATACCAAGGCAAGGTCGAATTATCATGGTGATGATCCTAGTGTTGCATGGTGATGATCCTAATGCAACATCTAAACTCAACTCAACTAGTCAAACTGAAGTGTCGATTGAAAGAGAATATTCTCGAGGTGGAATATTCTCCCCTAAAATATAAGAGACTGGATAATGACTAATTATGACTAAAAAAAAAAAAAAAACTTAGGAAAAAAAAATCCTAGGTGTGTGTGAAGTAACTCCAACATGGACTGGGGCAGACATCTCTGGCTGTCTTAATGTTAAAAAATTATATATGGCCCTCACAAAAAATAAATGGTTGAATGTTATTAGGGTTTGGAAAAGACACTTGTGGAAGTGGGATATGGCACAAAAGATAAAATTATTTATCTGGTTATCAAGTGAGAACAAAATCCTAACATGGGATACTTTGCAAAAAAAGGGTTGGCAAAGTCCAAATCGTTGTCACTTGTGTTCCAAATATGTTGAGCCTGTGTATCACTTATTGTATCTTGCAGCTTTTGTTGGGATGTCTGGTTGAGGATAAAAAAAGAGATTAACTACTTGGTTGTTTGGGAAGGAATCACATTAATTGATTGTTTTGAAAATTGGGTTAAAAAGGAGGTGATATCCATAATGCTTCCCTCTATTCTTTGTTGGTTTGTCTGGTTGGAGTGGAACAAAGTAATCTTCAAAGGAAGCAAACCATCCTTTTTTTCTATTGTATGTAAAGTCAAAGAAACTCTTCCTTCCGGGCCAACTTTGAAGAAGGATCTCCCTCGCTTACTCAAGAGTTCACTCCTCATATCCCATACAGTGAGCTGGTTCGATGGAGCAACAAATTTAAGGGATCATAAATGTGGTGTGGGGGGTTTGATTAAGACTAGTGGAAATACAGTCATCAAGTGGACTTTAAACTATGGTTTTGAGACAAATACTAGAGGAGAATTTTTGGAGCATGGGCGACTCTAATTCTGGCTATGTGATTTAATATAGAAGTTGTCCAGGTAATTGGATATTCAAAGATTATTATAGAATGGTTGAAGGAAAAAGGGAATTTACAGATTGCTTCTTTGATGGGATGGATGGAAAGAATTAAAAGGCTCAAGAACTCTTTTAAATAGATCCACTTCACCCATGTATACAAGGAGATAAACATGGAAGAATATTACCTCTCGAAGAAGGCTTTGGCGAAGTCAGAAGGAAATATCAATTATAACATCTGGGTAGATGGAAATGAAGGCCCCACTTCCTTCTTCTATATCTATTAACTTCTTAGCTATACTTTTTGGGTCATTTCAATATTTGGAGATTTTTTAGGATAGTTTCCATCTTTGGCACAACAAAGTAATATTTTGGATTGTAGTTGGATCTTAACCTATAGGCTATAAGTGTAATGTTGTATTGTAAGCTCTATGTGCATAGGCTTTGACACGAACTCTTTTTTAAAGTAAGGTTTTATAATGTATATGTCAAGAAATTAAGACATGCAAATAATGCAAGAACTATGATGATAAATTTAAGGTGCACCATTTTATATTTTCTAATATAAAGAGAACTTTTTCTTGTTGAAAAAAAAAAGTCGAGGGATGAATTTTGTATTCAATAAGTCAGGGGATGTAAATATTTTGCGAGCTAGTGAGTTATATAAATATCTTATTGATGGCCCAATAAAGGTTCATACTAGTAATATTATGATTTTATAGAAAATAGTTCATACCTTATTGTATCCCTATCATATATTGCAGGTTTTAATTTTTAACTAAGTTAGTTTTGTTTGTAATTGGAGTACATCCATTTTTTATGTGTATTTTATATTTATTATGTTAACAATTTTATGTTTTGAATAAAATTATTTAAAATTTATTGAGATTATATCAAAATTGAAAATGACATCTACCGTAGAGTATAATACAATGTTGATGCTTTGGATGGAATATGATAATACTATCGCATGCTATTGTAACTAATGTGGATCTACAAAGGAGGGGCATTTTGTTGCAATATCAAAGATTCCATCATGTACGCCATAAAATGTATAATGTTTATAGAGTTGATTTTAGGTTTCCTATGATTATTATAGTGTGCAATGATCTATTATTCCTTTTCCTTTTAGTTCTTAACATGTCGAAACTACTTCTCGAAGCACCAAATTTTTCCACACCTTAGGCACATTTTCATTTACATGTCAAGCATTTTCATGAAAAAAAATTCAATTAGATAAATTAACCAATATATAACTAATATTATAATGATATGGGGGAATTATTATAAAAATACATGGTGTGGTGTATTATCAATCAAACACCAATATATATGTCTACTCCCAATTAGATATCAAACAACAATCGTGTATTTTAGGATGTGTTCATATGAAAGATTGTTTTACAGTCTTAAGGTGTTTAATTCTTACCATAAAGGGAATTTGAGGCTTTACAAAGGCGTGATAATATACTTCTCACAACTTTAATTCTTACTCATTGAGTTGTGGATTATGTTTTTAAACTTTCCCATGCTATAACCCTATTACATCTCTCTTAATTTGTTCCTTCCTCCTCTGGCTTCAATTGCATTAGATCCAATACAACTTGAGCGAGGAAAATCAAAGAGAGGCAGTAGCTACACTCACAGAGTCTCTATTAGGCACCACCTTCATCTCCTTATCGAATCATAATGATTTTGTAGCACCCCTCCATAGGCTCACAACAGGAAAGAGGATTTCCCTGTGGGCCTCTATAGCAAGAAGAAAGATGGGGCTTCGTCATAATTGAAGAAGAAATCCCTAAGACAAGAGAGGAACCCCCTGGGATAATTTTGGTTGAGAATATAGTAAATAGAATATACAACATCGATAATATTTGAAATAACACATAGGCTAGTGCTTCTCAACTCAACGAGTGACCTACAGTTCTCTTGACGGATGACCAACTTCATCTCTTCTTTGATCTTTGCAGAGACTCTGCTGAGATCACCTTCCGAGAGGAGTAGATGCTTGCAAATATTGATGAGCTCTAGAATAATCTCTTTGGTTCACATCCTTGCACCATTTTTTCGACATGGACTTCCCCAAGCTGACATCAATATGAAATTTATGCTCCCCAAGCTTGAATATCTACAGTCTTTCTTTTTGTTTTTCGATACTATTTTAGTCTTTATTTTCAGCAATTTCAGTCTAGTATCAGTACATAAACTATAAAATGTAAGGACCAAACTTGTTTTTTTGCCTCATAGTCATCTTAATGATTACTCAAGCATAGATTCCCCAGCTGGTTTCCCATATTGGCAGCTCATGAATCAATTTTGAAAACATGTACTCTTTCATTTTTAGAAAATAGAAGGACCCACTTTTCTAGCTTTATATATATATATATATATATATATATATTTGATAGGAAATACATTTGAAGTCACATGCTTTCAAAGCAAGTCTGAGAAATCACTATTGTAATACCCTGAAATAGTTCTTTGCAGGAGGAATTTATAAAAATACCCCAGTATGACAAATTCAATCATTTATGGAGTAAGAGAACATAAACATCCTCAAAATATTCTAATGGCAATCACATGAACTAAAATAAACCACATCTACTTTTTACAAGTAGAGATTTCACTTCTTTGGACCTAAAATTTTACAGGATGAACTGAATATTTCTAGAGAAAGAATTGCGTAGACCCAAATCTTCTCGTTTTACATACAATTTTGGATGATTTGATGGAAGGAAATAGAAAAGAATAAGATGTAGAGAGACAAGTTTTAGCAGGACATTCCACCGAATCTTGGAAAGATATAGCTTTGATTCTTGTAGACATTTCACCATTGTAGAAACTTCTAGTTTCCAACCCTTTGATGGTGCCTTCTCTTGAATTTTTAAAATATGCTCTCAATGCTCTTGAAGTAGTTAGGTTGTGTCTTTATAGAATTTTCCACGCAATTATTTTTTTGAGTAAAACACTTATAATTAATGCTTCATTGAAGTCTCATTAATGAATTTATGTCATTGAAATTCATGCCTCCAATTGGGACCAAATTTGTCCTTTAATAAAAGACATTCAATAAATTTTCAATTCCAAAACTTGAAGCTGACTACCTTAAGCAAGAGTGAGCCATATTTTTAATTTTTGAACATGATAGTTGATTTGTTAGCCATGGAAATCACTTTATAAGTAATACTCATCGTCCCAATTTCCAACGAGTCTTCCTGAGCATGATTTGGAGATCTCGATACCAAATTATAGCCTTGGGAAGTCAAGGTTCGAAACAAATTTACAACCAAACCATGAAAACATAGTTTACAGTTCTTTGAATTTCTAGGAGAATCTTGATACCTATCTCATTGTATTCCTCATTAAATTACCTTTCCAACTAGGTATTCCCAAAAAAGACACCCAAATATTGAGTTATTAACTTATGAAGATCCTTGCTCAGTATTCGTCCATCAATTTCATGAGTTAATCCTACCCTTCATCAAAATTGTCCCTTTTAAAACAAATTCCAAGCCCACATGCATTTTGGTCAATATTTTTAAGTGTTTATAATGAAAATTTTACCATAGTCCTCATGTGGAACAAACGAGACTATTTATACTTTGGTTTATCTCTCATGACTTAGGAAAATTTCATGAATTAATAAAATTTTGATGTCCAAGTCATAACCCAGTCAACACCCATGTCATCGTCATTTGTCACCCGTGGGTAGGTCCACGTCATTGCCATGTGTCATTAGGGAAATTTCCACGTCACGGCTAGATGTCATTTGGGGATATGTCCATGTCACCACCACATGTCATTTGAGGATATTTACATGTCATCACCACATGTCCCAGTATGGTAGGTCCACGAAAAGGGGGAAGAAACTTAGGATAGGAAGTAATACTAAACAAATTAATGTAGGGTTTGTGGAGTTACGAGAATGCAAAGGTAAAGGAGGTAGATGAAAGGGATTAAAAATGGTAAAAATGAATAAGCATGAGGTGAAAAAAGGGAATGGAGAGTGCATTATGGAGTATTGTTAGGGACCTAACCCCTCATGTAGGTAGAATAATATATTTATATGTAATAAAGGTAAATATTAATAAGGCCTAGCAATAAGGAAGAATAAGTCCAATGTAAGAAGACCTAATAGAAGCTTTTGCTTCTACAATGATCTTCCTCCATATGGTTCTTTTGATAGAAATATTTAGTATAAATAGGAGTTGAGGGTATGAGAACTTTTTTCTTAGATATTATTGTAATAGAGCGTTGCTCTACTAGAGGTTGGCCCCTCGAAGAAGGAAGTGAAAATTTCTCTCAATAATCAAAGTGCTCTTTCTAGTGTTATTCTGGTATCATTTTGGTATTATTGTGGTGTTGTTCTAGTTATATTGTTGTTCATATGCCTTTTATAGGTATTTTTTTTCCTGCATACATTTTTATATATGGAATATTACAAGTGGTATCAGAGCACCTTTCTCGGAAGAAAATTGTGGGTAAATTGTTTTCCAGGGTGGAGACATATTCTGACATATTTAAGCTACAAAGGTATTTCATTACACGCATAAACCCATGGTCAAGGATTCATGCACGCGGTAAATACAAGTAGCACTTAAGCGCACATTTGTTTTCCACCCTTGTAACCCCTATTGGTACCCCTTCAAGTGGTAGCACATTAGACAACACCTGTATATAGATCGACCTAGATCTACTGAAGTCATCCATAGATAAACTGATCGGTTGCATGACTGTTATAGTGCCACCAAGAAAAACACTCGGGAAGATACTCTCTATTACCTGGGTAGTCGGGTAGTACAGCTAAGGGCACGGTCTAGCCTCCTTATTTGGTTCCCTGGGATATTGGGTCGAGTACTAATGTTGGACCCCGTACGTATATCAGAGAGCTATAGCACAGGGAAAACCCTTGTCTGTAGAACCCTTGAATACCTAACCTTTGGGGATGGAAACAAAAATAGAACAGACAAGATCTATTGTCACGCAATTGTGTCCCCTACATTCGATTTGCCAAATTACTACACATTTCTTCCTATTAATAATTTGGGAATTTCATCACTGTAGTATTCTTTAGATCGGAGTATAACTCCACGGGTGTAAAAAGAAAAGAAGGAGGGCACCATTATTTGATACTTATTCCATTGGATTTCTCTCTTTTCCCTTATCGCATTCATACCTATCATTTTTCAACAATTTTTTTTTTCTGTGTGACCCCACCCACCCCTTTTTGGTTCCCTCATCATCATGGCCCATACCTGTAGCCAAGAATTGGAAGATTGCTTCAATAAATTGCACTCTAATTTCACAAAGACCCAACAAGAAGTGAGACATCTTAGTGCCAATATTTCCACCATCAATAAAAACATGCATTCCTCCATCGTCGCCTCAATCAAGGAATTCAAACAAGACATCAAACAAGAAATTAATACCCAACTTGAATATTTCACTATGATGATCTACACCAAGATTCATATGCATAAAAATTATCCCTTATATGGCCCACCTTTTCATACCGAAGGTGAAACTTCCTCTCATTCCCAGAATTTCTAGCCCCATCACTTTCAGCGTGACCTAGGCCTTCCACGTGTGGATGTGACCAAATTTGATGTCTCAAATCCCACTAGTTGGGTGACTCAAATGGAACATTATTTCTCTTTTTATGACATTACAGATGAGTTGGACAAACTTTGATATGGTGTTCTCCATCTAGATCAATAACGTTGGAAATGGTGGTAATGGAGAAAAAATGCCTGCCAAGGGTATGTTTCTTGGACACACTTTGTGGCAGAGCTTTATGAACAATTTGACACTGACACCAACCATTTAGGTTGTTTGAAAAAGTTGAAACAATCTGGCATAGTGGAAGACTTTATAACTTCTTTTGAGTGACTATATTTTTGTACAGAGGGCATGTCGTATGATTTTTTCCGAGAATGTTTTATTAGTGTCCTCAAGGATGAGATTTGTGCCCATGTCCTCATGGATCGACCTCAGAGTTGGGTGGATGATAATAAAAGAGATAATCAATCACAACAAGTTGTCTCTTCTCAAAACCGAAAACCCTCCTTTATTCCTCACACTAAACCAGTGAACCCCACTCCTCCTTCTACTCTCCTAAAGATCCAAAAATTGACCAGGGCCGAAATGGTTGTACTCCAACTCAAAGGCCTTTGTTATAATTGTGATGACAAATATTTTTCAAGACACAAGTGTAAGGAACAAAATCTTTTTATGGCCATATCGGAGGATGTTTCGGAAGAGGATGTTGAGGCTTCCCTTATGTCTATGTCACCTGAACCAACTGACATAACCCCTCCCTCAAACCCTTCTGATGTGGAACCGGTCATTTCCCTAAATTCTCTCACTGGCTTCTCTGCTCCCCAAACCCTCAAGCTAATTGGTTACATCAAGCATAGAAAGGTCATCGTTCTTGTTGATAATGTAAGCACCCATAATTTTATTCATTGCCCCATTGCCCAAGAAACTAATTGCTATATCAGTGAAGTCAATAATTAGAAATCATGATTTCCAATGGCGGGTCCATGAAATGTGGAGGGCATTATGAAAATGTGTGTCTGCAAATTGGTGAATACCACCTGAAATATCATATGTTTTCTATCGACATGGGCAGTTGTGACATTGTGTTGGGTGTAGAATGGATAAGGAATTTGGGTCCCATTCTCATGTATTTTAAGGAATTAACCATGAAATTCAACCAAGAGGACCAAAAATATAAGTTCTAAGGCATCATCACAAGTTCCCATCGCATGGAAACGTTGCTCAAAAAAGTTCATTCTAGCATTATTGTCCAACTCCATGCCATACAAGCAACTAAGACACCCTTTGTGTTGCAAGACCTCCAACTCATCCTCTCTACACATCAAGTGGTTTTTTCCACTCCTCGGGGACTCCCTCCTTACCATGGTGTTCATGATCATTCCATTCCCCTTGTCCCAAGAATCCTTCCTCCCATTATATGTCCCTATCGTCACCCCTTTTCCAAAAAAAATGAAAGTGACGAAATGGTTCAAGAACTTCTCAACACAGGTGTTATCCACCCTAGTATGAGCCCCTACTCTTCTCCTGTGGTCATGGTCCTTAATAAATAAGGTTTTTGGCACATGTGTCCTGACTTTCGCACCCCCAAAAAACTCACCATTAAAGAAAAAATTATCATTCCTGTCATTGATGACCTCTTGGATGAATTGAGTGGTGCCCAGTTCTTTACTAAACTTGATCTTTGTTATAGCTACCACCAAATCCGTATGAAAGAGGTAGACATTCCTAATAATTCCTTTAGAACTCATGAGGGCCACTATGATTTTTTGGTCATGCCCTTTGGATTGTGTAATGCTCCCTCCATTTTACAAAGCCTCGTGAATCATGTCGTCCATCCTTTTCTCCGTCATTTCGTCTTAGTTTTCTTTGATGATATCCTCATCTATCGAAAAACCTGGACAAACCATATTTCTCATGTGGATAGATTTCTTCATCTACTCTCTTAGTACCAACTTTTCTTGAAATAATCTAAATGTTCTTTTGGCGCCTGTAACATACCCACGATGAGGCATAAAAAAAATTATTTTCTTAAAGGGAAGATTCTCCATTCATGGTTTCTAATTTGGAAAGTCGGGGAACAAGTCTGACCTCCTAGTCAAGGATCTCTAACTCTAAAGCCAAACTACTCTATGAGGCCCTGATGGTATCGCTCTCTAATTAAACACAGACCCTTTAGACTTCCGGGTGCAGGTCTAATGGTACCCGTGACCTTCCCCTTCGCGCCTGCGAAATCTCAGAGTCTGGGCGCTAGCTCCTTTTTTGGTAAGCCCCTTCCCTGATATGACCTTGGGTGATGACCTTACATAACCACGCGATTTCGGATGTGACCAAGGGTGGTTTGAAACCAAAATAATTTTTGCCCCATAATTCACCTTGAGCCTCCATGTGTTCTTTCTCCAAAACCATGGGTTGGATTGCAGCCCGCCCTCAACTTTTTAAATTTCGCACACCTTCGGTGCCCACAATGTGATGGGACCATCGATCTCATAGAATTTGATGGTGCTACTGAATTGACGGCTCAGATCCATCCTTTCCGAATCTACGGATCAGATATAACCTTTCTAGATCAACGACTGTGATTTATTTCATGATTCGGGTTTCAAGAGTTTCAACTCTCAACCCTCGCTTCCTCCTAAGTATCTATCTTCTGGAGTGGAAGATCTGCTAACACCTGTCACTACATATGTGAGACTATGATTTTACTCTGCGAGTCCAGCCTTCGAGAGTTTCATTTCTCAAATTCTCATTTCTTCCGGAGAGATTTCTCTGAAACGAAAGATCATCTGCCACGCATCCTCCTCAATCGATGATTATGATCCCACTTCATGAATTTGGCCTCCTCAACCAGGTCAATGGTCCTTAAGCTCCCTCCTTTATCAGCAATCGAGACATTTTCCAGGTCTTCAGACCTTTTCCTCCTCTCTTTCCATCCAGAGTTCTAGATATGGCGTCGCGTGTCCACCTTCACATTGATGACTTTCATCACTTCAGATTTCCGGACTTCAAAAATATCAAATATCAACTCTCGCTTTTCCCCAATGGATTTTATTCGAAATTGATAATCCACTGACGCGTATCCCTCTCGGATCAATGGCTGTGATCCCTTCATGTCTTTGAACTTCAGATTTCTCATTCCTCAAATTTCACTCCCCCTCGACCGATGCAGATTACTATCGCGTGTCCTCTCAAATTAGATGGTTGATGGTTACTTCGGGTCTTTACCCAAAATCCATAGATTTATGCCATTTCCCCCTTAATCTGGTGGCTATGAATTACTTCGGGACATTTCCTGGAGTCCATAGATTTACGTAATGTCTCTTCTAGATCAGAAGGTCCAGATTCACTTCGGGTTTTCATGCTTCGGCAATATCAATTTTCAATCGAAACGCCAGTGTGATTGACCTAGAGCTCACAATCTATTAACGAGTGTCCTCTTTAAATCAACGGCTCTTTTCTACTTTGGAACTTTGGCCTTTGAAGATCTCATATCTTAATTTTCCTCGCTCTATGTTCCTCCCAGAAAGGTTTTACCCGGAGTCCACGATCTGATGACATGTGTCCTCCCATAGATCGACGGCCCTCGACAGCTTTGACTGTTCAGGATTTGGCGAGTTCAAAATCTTCTCCTTTGCACTCTCATGGAGTGCTTCCACCTAGAGTTCATGATCTGTCACCACCCGTCCTTCTAGATCTACTGTCTAGATTCTCTTCAGCTTTTAGGGCTTTGGGAGTTTGTCTTACTCCTCACTTGGAAACCTCCAAAGTAGTTTTCCCCGAAGTATCCGATCTATTGACATGTATTCCCTACTATTCAATGGATAGGATCTACTTCAGCTCTTCAAATTTCGGGAAGATTCTACCCACTCGTTTCCTTTCGAAGTGCATTTACCCGAAATACATGATCTCTTGACACATATCCCCCTGGCGATCAACGTCTAGGATTTACTTCAGTTGTTTGTCATCCTCCTTGTCTACAAAACTCTGAAATTGTGAATCTTATGCCACCTATCCTCCTTGATGATGGACGATCCCAAATCACTTCGGGACTTAGAGACCTTGACAATTCCACTCTCCTATGCACACAAGTGTTAAGTCTCGTGCACTTACTTCCAAATCCAACGGTTACTGGTCCTTGATGCTCAGATCCAACAGATGGGATTTGTTCCTCTCCTTTGCGCTTCCTTTGTTCACTAGACGTTGATCTAATGGTCCATGATCCTCTCCACAACCAATCTGATGATTGATGTCGCTCCTCCTCCTGAGCTTTTGACTTCCTCTAGCTTAGAGGATTTTGTAAGTATCCAAAGGCCTCAACCTTTTTTCCTCCTACGAGTCCTTCTATTGGACCTCATCTGCACCTCTGAAAAGTGCTTGTCTCTTCTGAGCTTGATATTCTTGAATCTCTTGATTTCCCATGCACTCCTTGCATTTCATAGATCTTGACAATCTCAGATCGAAAGTCCACAACGATTGAAGGTTCACAGTAATTGTGGTGCCCCAACATGCGTTCTCTTTGTTATAGAGCTCAACCATCGCAATATGGAAAGTGCTCGCTCGACTTTGGTATAATATTATTCATTGATATTCCATCCCCAATGATATCAATGGAGTGGGTTGATTGCGGTCCGTGAACTAGCAGGTCTGCTAAATTCACCTTCGCACTCTGCAATGATTCCCAACCGTCAATTAAATCGAATGGATGGTGTTTAATTCGGTAACTCTAGTGAGTATTTGATTCGATTTGACGACCAGGATGGCCTCTCCTCCTATTAAACGGCTCACATCCATCGTCGCTATTAGATTCTTAAGTCAAGGGTAGTTTTGGTAACTTGACTATCGTCTACCTCCTAGATATGATGGTTGGGACGGTTCCCGAGAATCCTCAAATCTAAGGTTGAGAGTTAACTTTAGGACTTCGGGACTTTGGGGATTTTACCTCCCTTACAACGAACTCATGAAGTCTGAATGACTCCAAGGGTTAACTCCCACACTCTTTCCCATATCCAACGGTCACAACAGATCATCGCTTCATCCGAACAGATTTCATCATTTCATCTTCCAAACAAGGGAACCTTCCCTTTTGATACTTCAACCTCGCTACTCTTCCTGAGATTTGTTATCTCTGAAGGGATTAAGAGATTTACACTCTTTCTCTTGAACTTAATGCTTGGAAGAATCCTTTCGCGCACCCCTTACACCCATTCCTCAACTCTATAACTTGAGTGGTTCTCGGTCTCTGCCTGCCTTGCAGAGAGCCTGTGCATACATGCACTATCTCTCCAGATATTTAACAAAATCCCTCCTCCAAGGGACTTAGAACAACTAGGAGTGTCGACATGCATATGTGAAATTATTCCCAAGGTCGACGAACTCACAGTTCGTGGATCTAGTTTAAGCCACCACATGGCCCAAGCATTTACGAATACAAAACATGTCCAAACCATACTTTCTTAAATACATAATTTAAACAGGAATAAAGAGATACAGTATAACCATTAAGAAAACATACACATCCCTGGGTACTTCACAGTATATCCCATTTAATTACATAATTACATCTTAATTTCACAGGGTATTGGAATACTTATCTATTACAAGTTGCATCCAACCAACTCACTGTGGGTGTGTTCCCTTCCACCCAACCATAGTCTCAGAGGCATTCATTCTTATCACTTTGGCCACCCCCATGCCAAGCCATGATATCACTAGGGAATTTACGCCATCTCTTATAGAAACTCTCTCTGTCACAATGACCCTGGGAGGTTTATCAGATGCTTCCTCAGCATCAAGCTCATGTTCTGGTCCTTCAGGCTGTGTTCTCAAAACTTCCTTTGGGTTCACACATATCCCTTATGAGTTTGTTCTCTTGTCCCATGTCTCCTCTCTTGTTGTTTCTCTGTATGTATCTTACCTTCCCTCCTCTCAAAGGTTTTTTGACCTGTCATGTTCCTTCTGTCAGAAGGAAGCTCGGGTCTGCAATAGGGATGATTTTAGGGGCTAAATTTTTCTCATGGGCTAATTTTCCATGGTTTTTCTCAAAAGAATATTCGCTATTCTAAAAATGACTCACCCAAATTCTACAGGATAAAAAAAATTTACCTTAAAAATCGCCAAAATTTTATACAAACTATATCAAATCCTTAGAAATTAGAATATTTTTACAAAAGTATCGCCAAACATTTTATAGATGGAATATGAAGGATTAGTAAGATTTGCCAAGGTTTCTACATTTTAAAATAAATTTACATCCTTAAAATAATCCTTGGTCTGCAGGTCTCTCTGGTACTTCGAGCTGCTGACATCCTGCAACTAGACCATGTTTCCATTCATGGGGGTGGTTGATGATTCAACCACTGGTCCTTTCTTCATTAACTAATTTATTTCCTCTAGAGATATCATGGCTCATAATTCAAGGCTTCACCCCCCAATAGTCAGTTATGGGCAGTTTAACAATAATACATTTACATTGTCCACATGCCTTAGAATGGTAATCATATTTTATGATTAATTACAAACTGGGGGAAACATGGGTGTTATAATGCCTCAGAATTCGATTACTTGGGTCATCTTGTTGGCAAGGTCGGTGTCATGGTGGATCCTAAAAAGATTGCAGCTATGCAAGATTGGGATTGACAGGTTATTAATGCAAGTTTGTTAAGAATTATGGAAAGATTGTGGCACCTCTCACTGCACTCCTTAAAAATATTTCTTTCACTTGGACTCCAGCAGCTGCTCAGGATTTTCAAACCTTGAATATGGCCATGTGCACCACTTCAGTCTTGGCCCTTCCTGATTTCACAAAGACCTTTGTCCTGGAATGTGATGCTTCAGGGAAAGGAATTGGCGATGTCCTTATACAAGAGGGTCATCCTTTTTCCTTTACCACCAAACAATTTTCTGAGAAAAATTTGAGCAAATCAATCTATGAAAAGGAAATGTTGGCTATTCTTCATGTCGTTGATATTTGGCGCCCTTATCTATTTGGAAAATACTTCCAAATTAAGAAAGATCATCAAAGCCTCAAGTCTTTTCTGGAACAACGCATTTCCTCCCCAAAGAAACAAAAATAGGTGACTAAGCTCTTTGGATATGATTACGAGATCATTTACAAGAAATGAAAAGACAATGTGGTTGTTGATGCACTTTCCAGAAAATATGAAGATGAAGGGTCCCTTTTTTCTCTCTCCTTCATTGTACCAGATTGGCTCCAAGTTGTTCTCCAGGAATGGCTACACAATCCCAAAAGATTGCATTTGATACAACAATTGCAAACCAATTCTCCAGTTCCCCCAAGGTACACTTGGCTCCATGATGATATTTGATACAAAGGTTGTTTGTATTTAAGTGAACAGTCAAAACTTAAATCCACGGTACTTTCTGAGCTTCATGCTGCACCAACAGCTGGGCACTCTGGGTTTACCAAAACCTATGACAGGGTCAAACGTTCTTTTTTCTCGGACGGTATGAAACAGGATGTTCATAATTTTGTGGTTGAATGTGATGTGTGTCAATGCAACAAGGGTGAAAGAGTCAAATCTCCTAGCACACTACAACCGCTTCTAATTCCACCTACTATTTGGCATGATATCTCTATGGATTTTATTGTAGGCTTACCTAAATTATAAAATAAATCAGTCATCATGGTGGTAGTTGATCGTCTTTCCAAGTATGCTCATTTCTTTTCTCTTAAACACCCATTTACAACAATCATTATGGCTCAACTTTTCATGGATCAGGTCTTCAAGCTTCATGGCATGCCACATTCTATTGGTTCTGATTGTGGACCAACTTTCACCAACAATTTTTGGCAAGAACTGTTCAATCTACAAGGCACCCAATTGCATCTCAGCACAAATTATCATCCCCAGACCGATGGTCAAACTAAAGTTCTCAAAAAGTGTGTGGAAACATATTTGAGGTGTTTCTCCTCATAAAGGAAAAATTAGTGGGCTCAATGGTTACCACTAGCTAAATGGTGGTACAACACTTCGTACTATACAACTACCTGCATGACTCCTTTTGAAGCAATATATGGAAAAAATCCACCTTCAGTTCTCTCATATTTTCCAGGTATCTCGAAGGTCCAGGCGGTTGACCAAACGCTTATAGTTCAAGAGGCTATTCTTCATACCCTCAAAGAGAATTGGGTCATGGCCCATAATCGCATCAAGAAAAAAGAATATAAAGGTCGCTTTGAATGTCAATTGTAGAAGTGGATCAGGTGTTTCTTCGACTGCAACCTTACAAGAAAAATTCCCTCAAGGTTGACCATTGTCAGAAACTGGCACCATAATGTTATGCTCCTTATACCGTTCTCAAGCGTGTGGGACATGTGGCCTATCAATTAGCTTTCACCATTCATTCTAAGATCCATCCTATTTTTCATGTTTCCTGCTTAAAGAAGGTGATTGGAACTAAGTGCCAAGCTCAAACCAACCTTCCTGATTTGGATGAATAAGGCTCCATTTGGCTATATCCACAAGCATTTTTGTACCAGCATGAACATTGTCTACGTCAATGAACCAACACAGAAGTGTTAGTCCATTGGAAAGATACAACTCCAACAGATGTGACTTGAGAACCAACTACCATTCTACAACAATTTCCACATCTCAAGCCTTGAGTACAAGGTTGTTTTTAAGGGGGAGGACCTATTAGGTACCTAGCCCCTCACGTAGGTACCTAGCACAGGATCACCAAGGTTGTGCTTCCACCAAGTTTTGTGAGTCGAGGGTATGAGAACTTTTGTCTTGGATATTATTGTAATAGCTCTGGTGGAGGTTGCCCCCTCAAAGAGGCAAGTGAAAATTTCTCTTAGTAATCAAAGTGCTCTTTCTGGTGTTATTCTGGTATCATTTTGGTATTATTGTGGTGTTGTTTTGGTTATATTGTTGTTCATCTGCCATTTATAGCTATGTATTTTTGTTCTTCATACTTTTTATATCTGGAATATTACAAGTATGCAGGACTGTAGACGTAGATACTAAAGAAAAATTTGATGGATGGTATGTGTATTTTCATCCGCATTTCAAGAAAATGACTAATTATGAAAAAGATGAAAAGTGCATTGTGGATGACGCGGAGGTAAGAGATGAAAAATGTCAAACACAGTACTTTAGATCTATAGATATACAAACAAGAACAAAGATAAAATTAAGGATTTCTACACCTAATCTAGGTGGATATCACTGGCCAGCCACCTATTCCACTAGCTCAAAGCACATTTTTCAATTTTGGTAGTTTTTCTACACTTTTCAGGTCTTGAACTTCCAGGGCCATTTTGAGGCCTTAAACAAGATTTTCTAGGTTCAACAACGCCCAAATGAAGTTTGCAAGCATGTATGGGCTAACTATAATGTGAACCTATTATCTATACCTTTCCAATGGGCTATCTAACGTGCCAAACAAAGATTGTATGCAAAATTTACGACCCCGAGAAGTTGGCATAGAAACTAACCCCATTGGGGTCCACAAGCCTTTTGGCATTTCATCTCCTAGGTTTAGGTTTTTGTTTGTTTAGGGTTTCCTCATTTCTTATTTATTATAAAAATTCCTTTCAGCCTCATTGTAATGTGCTCTAGTGAATGCACATAACCATCACATATCTTCTAAGAGATAATTTACCACCATTCAAACAAGTTTGTTTCATTCTACAGTTTTACAATTCAACACATTTCATTTATTAATATAAGTCAAGTTTCATTATATCTCTATGTTTTTGTTATAACTTTTTCATTTCATTTCATTCCATTCCATTTATAAATATGGATCAGTGGTATCGAAGCAGTATTCTCTTTATTTTTTTCTTTCTGCATGCCCCCAACAAGGTCAAGGTATAAGGAGTTGGGACTCGAACTATTTGATCCTTTGCAAGATCGTCCTCACAAACCCTAATGACCTCCCATGGAGGAATGAAATAGATATGATGGAGGAGGATATATTATTAAACTATTGCTCAAGAAATCCCTCATGTGATAAACGAACCAGAAGATGGATAATTTTTCCTAGATTCTTCGATGAATGCAAACAACCGATGTATCTTCATCAACCGACCACTTTGGAGACACCACCCCCTTCAAGGTACAGTTTGGTTTTGATATCACTGTATTTGAAGTTTATATAGATGTATATGTTGTAGATAAATGGTTGAATCTGCTTGAAGGGTATTTTTCTTTCCATAATTTTTATGATACAGAAAAAATCACCTTTGCGCTCCCTAAGGTTGTCCCCCATGTCAAGGATTGGTGGGATACTAATTGTGAGAAAAATTCCATGGAGGAATCCACACTGTTTGTAGCCATACCCACATGGGGTTATTTAACGGATTCTATTAAGGAGCAATATTAAATTATTGGAAGCTATGATGGCCAGTATAAAAAATGGACCACACTGCAGCAGGAAATAGACCAAACAATGCAAGAGTTCAAAATTGTCTTCCATACCTTTCACACCAAGGTCAGTATGAAATACTTAGAACAAAACCTCGTTCTCAAGTACTACGACAATATTCATCAATACATCCAGACAAAAATGGATTTTTTGGACATCTCATCATTGGGAATGACTTATCGATATGCCATCAAAATTGAGCAGAAATTTAAATAGAAGAAGAGGGAGTTTGGATATGAAAATTTCTCACATAAAAGGAAGGAAAAGGCATCCCAAAACCATATAAAAAATGACATAGCAAGGATGGACCACCGCAGGACAGCTAGTCCAAGACACCAACAAATAAGGGTAATGGGAAGACGAAGAAAGACACTTGAAAGTGGTGTGAATTCCATAAAAGTGCCTAGCATAACACCGATGAATGTCACTCAAAGTAGTCATTGGTGGCTGAGATTAAAGCCTCGGACTCAAATGTCGGGTCGGACTTAGAATGATAACCAGCCAAGGGGAAGCAAATCATTGATGTGAAACCCATTTCCACTGTCGCAACCACCAAGGTCCAGCCAAGTGAACTTGAAGAACCCGAGAAAGGTGAGAACCTTTTCCACTTACAGATATGGGTGAAGGGTGCTCTATTCTATTTCATTGTTTATAGTGGAATTCAAAATAACCTCATCTCAGCAGATGTCTCCAAGTAGTTGGACTCATCGACAAAACCACATCTGCAACGTGACACAATTAGGTTTCTTTTCTAAGGGAGAGATATTCACGTCAGCCAACAATGTCGTCTTCCCTATGGCATCAAGCCCTTCAAGGATGAGGTATTGTGTGATATTTCCCCCCTTGAAGTTTGTGATGTTCTTTTAGTCCAAACTTACTTTTGGAAACATCATGTTGTATGTAACTCTAGACCTCACAGTGTTATTATTACTTTGGTAATACAATTGTACACGATACCAAAGGTAGCTCCACCTGCTGCCATTTATTTGATATCTACTAATAAATGTAAGGTCATCTCCTAGAATGGGAAATTTGTATTATTTATGATCCACTCTCAAACTTAACATATGGTCGCAACCACATCCATGACTTATGCACAGGGCCTCTCCACGTAGCAGAAGCAGGTGGACAAGGTTGTGGAGGAATACAAAGACATATTCTCCTCACCCACTAGGGTACCTTTGCACTTTCAGGTCAAGTATTCAATCAATAGGACCCCCAATGCACCTCTTTCTTATGAGGGATCAATGGGATAGTCTATCAACTCTCTCTTATGGAAAATGAGGAAATCAAGCGTCTGATCTAAGAGCTACTTGAAAATGGGCACATCCGACCAATTTCCTCACCCTTTGAAAGACCAATTGTACTCGTGCAAAAGAAATATGGGATTTGGAGACTCTACATTGATTATAGGGCCCTAAACAAAATCACAGTAAGGAACTAGTACCCAATTCCCTGAATTCATGACCTTCTTGACCAGCTAAAGGGAGCCAAGAACTTCAGTAAGATTGACCTAAAGTCCAACACCACTAGGTCCCAAAAAACATACGGATGTATGGAAAACCGCTTTCATGTCCAAAGAGGGTATTTTTGAATGGTTGGTCATGCCATTTGGTTTGATGAATTCCCCAACCACTTTCATGAGTTTTATGGAAGATATATTGCAACCTTTCACCAATTCTTTTGTGGTGGTATATATGGATGATATCCTCATCTTCAACAAGAGTTGGGCATAACACTTGCAACATATTCAATGGGTCCTTCACACTCTGTGGCAACACAAGCTATATTCTAACTTGAAAATATGCTCCTTTGGAAGGAACACAATCCAATACCTATGATACATTTTTTATTAGCATCGTGTGCATGTGGATCCAACCAAGATCTAGGTCATTTGTGACTAACCAACCTCTACCACACTAATCGAGCTTCAAAGTTTCTTGGGACTTGCTAATTTATATTGCAGGTTCATGTTCGGATTCTCCCATATCACATGGGCCCTCAGTCTAGTGACCAAGGGTGGTGGTAAAGAAAATTTAGTGTGGGGACAATCAGAATAGAAAGAATTCGTTGATATGAAACATCAGTTGTGTGTAGCCCTAGTGCTCTCATTACCCAATCTGCAACAACCCTTTGAGATTGAGAAAAATTCTTCTGATTATGTTGTGGATCCATTTATCACTCAACACGGTCATCCAATGGCCTATCATAGTGAAAAATTATCAGATGCATACTATAATTACCCCACTTATGAAAAAGAAATGTATTCTAGTGTACAAACTTGTCACCAATGGAAGTATTACATTCTCAGGAAGGAGACAATCATCAAAACTAATCACAAGCCTTTGTAGCTCATGCAGACAGAAGGAAAATTTCAGAATGACCACCATTATAAGTTGTCCACATACTTGCAATAGTTTCATCTCAATATGAAATATAAGTCAGGGAGCACCAATCGCATCATTGACTGTCTCGGTCGACCCCCAGTTGCAGCATGAACCATGATGCTCCACTCCTGTAGACATGAGGCCTCTGAGTGGACCCAACTCTATGAGAGTGGTCCTAACTTCACTACCACTTACTATATGTTGGGAATAGGCATGCTCTTCACTCACTTTCATCTTCAGGACAAACCTTTATGCTATCTAGGCCATATCTTGTTTCTTCAAGTGAGTGGGAAAAGATGATTTGGGAAGCTCACTATAGTCGGATGGAAGAACACTTTGGTGTGGCAATGAAAGTGGAAGTGTTGTATAAGTATTTCTATTGGCCAAAAATTTGACAGAAAGTCAACAAGTACATTCGGTCTTACACTTATTGTGTTATTTCCAAAGTATCCATTAAGAATCAAGGACTATACATCCCTCTCCCTACTCTTGAAAGACTTTGGGAATCCATCTTGATGGACTACATGTCTGGCCTTCCTTCAACCAAGTAGAGAAATGACTATATTTTTTTGGTGATCAATTGATTCTCTAAGATGGCCATTCTGACATCCTACAAGAAGACTATCATATGAAGGCCTCTACGAAGCTCTTATTTGAACAAGTATGGGTACGTTTTAGGATACCACAAACCATCATCTCATATCGAGAAAGCAAGTTCCTAATAACATTTTGGTCAATCTTCTAGTCATTGTTGGACACCAAGCTCATCAAATCCACTACCTTCTACCCCCAAACTAATGGCTAGACAGAGGTCGTCAACAGGATGATCATGCATATCTTGCACATGTACAAATCCAAGCATCCATGCACATGGGATGATATTATAACCCATGTTCAACATGGTTATAACAAATCTCTCCATAGCTCGATCAACCACAACTCCTTTCAGGTGGGGTTGGGATCTCAACCATTGGGTCCCATTGATGTCGCACTTCCCCTTGTGACCCCATAGGAAGAATATTCCCATGTTCAATCTGAAGTTTACAAAGCCACCAATTTTATTGAATGGATTCAGCACGTCCATCAACATGTCCATGATATTTTGCAGAAGTCAATGCTAAGTACAAGCAACACCACGATCAATACTAGGTACCACACAAGTTTCAGGTGGGAGACAAGGTTTGGTTGCATTTTCAGAAGGAGTGCCTTACAGGACCCCATCAAAAGATTCTCACACTTCATTATGGTCCTTACAGGATCACCAAGGAGCACCAATTTTTCAATCTGGACATCCTTCGACCATACTTTCCAGCATTATTGGACACATCAGAGATAACGGAGTAGTTAAAACTGACAAAGCTCAACCCTAATTGCATATAACAATAAAGAATTGATCATATCATGGACACATAGGTTAAGGGATTTCGTGAAGAGAGGATCCAAACTTATTGGTTTGTCAATGTAGGACATCTCCTACATGAAGGAAAGTGTCTCACCTAGGGCCAAGTTCAACAAGTGTTTCCCCATATAATGGAGGAAATCAACACAATGGATACCATTGATTCCTAAGGAGGGATGATTTATCCAAGTGGATATCGGTGGGCACCCACCTATTCCACTGGATCAAAGCAAAAAAATTCCATTTCAAAAGTTTTTCTACACTTTTTCGGGTCATGAACTTCTGGGGCCATTTTGAGTCCTTAAAAAACGTTTTCTGGGCTTGATAGCACCCAAAAGAAAGTTGAAGGCATAGTTTGTCCAAAGAATAATGTGTACTTATTGGCTGGACATTTCCAATGGGCTATCGAGTGAACCAAATGAATATTGTATGAAAAAGTTAAGACCTTGAGAAGTTTGCATACCAACTAACCCCATCCAGGCTCGCAAGCCTTTTGGAATTTCATCTCCTAGGTCTAGGTTTTTGGATGTTTAGGGTTTCCTCATTGCTTCTTTATGATATAAAGGCCTTTCGGCCTCATTGTAATGAACTCTAGTGAATGCATATAGTCGTCACATCTCTTCTCAGAGATAAGATACCAACATTCGAGCGACTTTGTTTTATTCTAGATTTTTGCAGTTCAACACATTTCATTTATTAAAAGAAATCAAGTTTCACTATATCTCATATTTTTTTTATAAATCTATATTTCATCTTGTTCCATTTATAAATCTAGATCAACATCAAAACTAGAAATGTGGCTAAGTGTAAGAAGAGTAAAACATGGTAAGTGTAAGGGAAATATATAATGGAATTACGTGAAATATGGTACATGAAAATAAAAAATGGAAATAAAATATGAAATATGGCAAAGAAAAATGGAAATATGGAGAAAGGAAAATGTAAATGAATTATGAGAATGAACTAGAAAATGGAAATGAATTATGGCAAAATAGATAGAAAATAGAAAATGGAAATAGGAAAAGTAAAATGGAAAATGGAAAATGGAAAATGGAAATAGGAAAAGTAAAATGGTAAATAGTAAATGAAAAATGAAAATGGAAATGTAAAATGGTAAATGGAAAATGGAAATGAATTATGAAAATAATAACTAAAATAAATAAGTGGACATGGAAAATGGAAATTAATTATGAAAATAAATGTGGAAACAAATTATGAAAATGACTAAGTGGTGGGTATTATGAAAATTAACAAAACCAATAATGAAAAATAAAATAGGCTAAGTATGGAAATGGTTAAGTATGGAGGATAGTGAGGAGGGAGACTAGAGTGGAAAGAAGAAAAAATGTTTAGTATGGGATGAAAAAACAAGAAAATGTGTGGTTTCAAGAAAGTATGTGTTTCCAAGAAAATGGGCATGGTTCCAAGAAAATCTTAGTTCCAAGAAAAATTAGTTTTGTTACATATGGAAAAAGTTCTCCTTGGGAAGTTGGGAAAAAACATGAATATCTTAAGCATATAGACTTGGATTTTTGATTCGTAAAATGTGTGATGAGTATGAGATTAAGGGATATGCCATGGGCTTATGATCATTCAAAATTTCTTTCTTTTGATATAAAAAAAATATTTTTCCAAGAGCAGGAGATCTAGGTTATCAATTTTTTTTATCAACATCTGGCTCCAACTGTGGGAAAATGACCACCTATGGGTTGTTGAGAACCTAGAATCCTAGTTCACATGCATTCTCCATTGGGATATAGAGTCATCTTCAAATATTTCCTGTATCTATAAACTTCTTTATTGTGCAAAACTTTGAATGAATAAACAAACTATGTACAAACCATATCTACCTACCCTATGCTACTTGAAATATAATGATACTTTTCAAGTATAAGTGGATTTCCAACTGAGGCACTCAAGCATCCAACTGATCTGAATAAACTACAAAATTGGGGAATATGTTAGGGATGCTATCAAGGTGTCAAGAGCATTCCCAAAGTTTGTTAGAGTAAAATTGAACCATATGTTCTCAAAATATGATTGCATTGCTTGGCCAACAATGGCTTGGAACCGTGATTCAATAAAAAGAATTCTTGGTTACTCAAGAATGTTGTTGTCTTTAGATGGATGTGAAGTTTCAAATTTGAAAACACTTTCATCTTTATCCTTATCAATGACCACATCCAAAATTCTTTATTCATTGGAAATATCCTGAAAACACTCTTCTTTTAAGAAATCACTATCTTGCGTATCATTGTTCTCAATATTAATTTCTTCCACCAATTCTTCTTGCTGCCAATGTTCACTTTCCTCTTCAAGGGGGAAACCTCTAGTAGAGAAGAGCTATATTATAATAATTTCTCAAGACAATATTTCTCATACCTCCTACACTTATTTATACTAATTCTATCTTCTAAAGAACATTCTAGAGGAAGATCTTTCTAGAAGCGGAAACTTCTATTAGGTCTTCTTACATTGACTTATTCACATTTATTTAACAGTCCTTATTAACTAATGTCAGCCTTTATTACATGGAATATATATCATGCTAACTAATGAAAAACTAAGAGGGGTTAAGGTTGGATCCTAACATGCCCTCCACTTTCAAAAGAAACCTTGTACTCAAGGATGAATATGTGGAAATTGTTGTAGTATGGCCACTGGTTCTGAAGTTGCATCCTCTGGAGACGTGTCCTTCCACTTTATCAACACTTCTTTGATATTTCGGTCATGCAAGTGATGCTCGAACATGTTGAGGACATATTTTGGTTGCATCCAAATGGATCCTTCTTCATCTAATTTAGGTAGGATGGTTTAAACCCTACAATTCTAACCGATCACTTTCTTCAAATAGGAAACATGGAACACCAGATGTATTTTGGATGCATCTAAAAGTGCTATATTGTAGGAAACTAGAGAAATATGTTTGATAATCTAATAGGGGACATAAAATTTGGCTTCCAACTTGTGGTGGCCATGGGATTTCAGTGAGGTTTTCTTGTAAGGTTGGATTCAGAGAAACACCTCATCACCTTCTTGGAAAACCCTTTCAGAATGTTGCTAGTCAGCCTATTGCTTCATATGATTTTGGGCCATGTAGAGGTTATCCTTCAAATTCGTAAGGGTAGTTGCTCTACCTTGAAACAATTTATCAATAGCCTAGACCTTTGATGTTCCTAGAAGATATGAATTTATTGTAGGGGGTTTTTGGCCATACATTGTTTCATATTGTGTCATTTTGGTTGTTGTATGATAGGAAGTGTTGTACCACCATTCTGTCAATGGTAACCATTGCACCCATTGATGTTGTTTGTCTGAGGAAAAATAGCGCAAGTAGGTTTCCAAAAATTTATTGACAACTTCCATTTGGCCATCCATCTAGTGGTGGTATGTTGTATGTTCAATCAAATGCCTTGTAATTTAAACAATTATTTCAAATATGTGTTGGTGAAATTCGATTCACAATCATACAAAATGGATGTTGGCATACCATGCAATCTAAAAATATGATCAATGAAAACTTGTGCTACTATAGTGGGCGTAAAAGGTTGTGGTAAGGAACAAAAATGTGCATACTTTGAGAGGCAATCTACCACGACCATGATGACTGACTTGTTACCCTCTTTTGGAAGGCCCACGATAAATTCCATGAAGGTGTTAGTCCAAATAGAAGTTGGAATGGGAAACAATTGTAGAGCTCTTGGGGTCTTGAAAGTTTCACCTTTATTATGTTGGAAAATATCACATTCGGTGACAAAGGTAAGGATGTCCTTCTTCATTCCTTCCTAGAAAAAAGAAGGGTGAGCATAAGCATATGTCTTTTAGAATCCTAAGTGACCAAAAATAGAAGATTAATGAAACTAATTAAATATCATGGGCTTGAGTGATGAAGTTAGATATAGAATCAAGTGCTCCTTATAATGAAGGATATTAACTTGCCAAATGTAGCTAGTGGGTGGGTTATGGTCCCCCTAAACTCGTTGAATTACCTATGATATAGTTGGGTGGGTTAGCAACTCTTGTCGAACTTCCTCAATCCAATTAGGAACGGGTAATGATAAGGCAAAGAGGGAACCTTCATCCTCATATTCTCTTGAAAATGCATCTAACAATATATTATCTTTGCCTTTTTTATATATGATCTCATAATCATAGCCCAACATTTTGGTCAACCACTTGTTCTATTCTAGGGATGATAACCTCTTTTCTAGGAAATACTTTAGAGTATGGTGATCTGTTTTGATATGAAAATGACATCCCAATAGATATGGTCGCCAAGTGTGCACAACATAGAGAATGACCATCATTTTCTTTTCATATGTAGATTTTCCCAAATTGCGGCCACTCAAATACTGGCTAGTGAAAGCAATAGGTCTACCTTCTTGTGTTAGAACTACACCAATAACAGTGTCGAAAGCATCAAATTCCACAAAAAACATTTTGTTGGAATCAGTGGTTGCTAAGAACAAGGTAGTGCACATGGACCACTTTAAATATATGAAGGCCTCCTCTATTGCCGATGTCCAATGAAATGCATTCTTCTTAAGAAGGTTCGTCAATGGCTAGGCAATTTTTCCATAATTGTGGAAAAATTTCATGTATTATCCTGTGAGGTCTAGGAAACCCTGAAGGAATTTCAAGGTCATGGGTCTTTGCCAATCCTTCATAGGTTGAACCTTTGTGGGGTCGACTTTTACCCCCTCATGGCCCAAAATTTGTCCTAAGTATTCGACCTTGCTCACCCCAAAAATACACTTGACCTTTTTGACAAACAAATGATTGGCCTGTAAAAATTGGAGTAATTTTTCTGCATGGTATAGATGGGAATGCCAAGTGCAGTTGCAAATGAGGATGCCATCAAAGAAAACCAAAACAAACTTTTAAAGTTAGGGCTTCAAGAATTTATTCATGAGACTTTGGAGGCTATATGGGGCATTGTAAAGTCCAAAAGGGATTACTAAGAATTCATAATGGCCATCATGAGTTCAGAAAGAGGTCTTCATAATATTTTCTTCAATCATCTAAATTTGGTGAAAGCCTAAGCGAAGATCTAATTTTGTGAAGAAAAAAGAGTTTCTCCATCCGGTGAGAATTGATAATTTCTAGGTATCTAGCTTGTAGGCCTTGGAGGGTATAGGTGTGAGAATCTTGAGTAAATCCATGTTAATTGGTCCTAGAGTGTGAATCCATTCAACACTGAAGACAATATCACAACCAACCATGGAAATGGAAAAAATGTGAGTTTTCAGGTTATAATTTTCGATTTGGAGTTTGGAATTCTCACACCAACCCCCACATTTCATTTTACCACCATTAGCTATGATAATTTCAAAATTAGAAACTGGTCTAACAAATATATTGACATCCTCAGCGACTCTACAATGAATAAAATTATGGGTGATACCACTATCAATGAACACCACGATCGACCTTTTTTCGATGTAGTCTTTGACTTTTAATGTTCATGGAGCATAAATACCCGTGAGAGCATGGAGATATATCATAGGTTCCTCTAGTTCCAAAGGAGGTGTGAATGGATCTAGGATGGGGGAAGTTTTTTGTGTGTCCTATGAGTCTAGGGACTCACCTGATATGATGTCCTTGGAGGAAGTGGAATCTGACCCACCAATCTAGAATAACTTTTTTTCATGATATTTAAGGCATGGAGAATAATTTTCATCATAGTAAGAGAAAAGTCCTTTCTTTCGACATTCAGCCATTTCTATGGGAGATACCTTTTGTACCTTCAAAGTTTGGGTCTGAGCAAGGGTATCCCCTAAACGAGGGTAGTTGGGAAGAATGGAATGAAGGGGTTGGGCATGCGGAATTTTCTCAGCCTCCAATTCTAATTTGCACACCTGCTACCAAGTAACAAGATGGTGCATGCAAACATGAGCCCAAATGACGTCCTTTAAGACACTAAGGAATCATTCAAGATAGAACTTGTCAGATAAGCCATCAATTCTAATAGACAACTTTTCAAATGCGGTGATGAAGTCTTCTACTAACCCTATTTATTTTAGCTTGGTGATCCATCCCAAAAAATGAGATTCCCTATCAAAACAGGAAAAAAACGCTTTGGTGAACATGGTCCAATTTTGTTGACCTGGATAGCATTTCTTATGCCATTGCTACCATTTCCATTGTTCTTGATCCAAGTACATAACCCCTACATGGATTTTGGTTTCATCATCCCGAATATCATTGAGGGATAAGTAATGTTCCATTTGGGATACCCACCCGGTCGAGTTTGATCCATCAAATTTATGCATCTCAACTTTCGGTACTTTATTCCAAGAATTTGGAAAACCCCAAGGGGAGTGGGAAGGATAAGTATTATCATAATGGGAAGAATGATTAGCCTTAGAGTGGGAATCCTTGTGCTTACTCTTGATGTGTGACATGAGATCTTAGACCTGTTGGGTGAGGGAGTTCAGGTTCTGGCTGAGGTAGACCAGGGATTTGATTGAGGGAGTTCATGTGCTAGTCCATTTTATCGAAGATGTTGGTTACCTTAGTATACAACTCTTCCAGGTTTTGAGCATGGGTGGTAGGGGCCATTTTGGAGGCTCAATATAAGGAGTCTCATGGGATAGCTGGAAAATAAGGGTGTCAGGATAGGATTAAAAATGACAGGCACCATGAAAATGAGGACAAAGAGAGGAATCCAATGGGAGAGGTCGCAAATGAGGGTGTTAGGTCCATGGAATAAATAGTCTTAAAAGTGATAGGTACCACTGCAATCAGGACAAAGAGAGGAATCCAATCGTATAGGTTCCAAATAAAGGTGTTGTTAGGACCACTATACTCTTATTTTTTTTACTTACTCCTGCAATGTTATACTCTGATATGAATACTTCTACAACCGCGTTGGAATGCCAAAATCCTTAATAGTAAAAAATGTGTAGTCAATTCACAACTATAATACAGGAGGCAAGGTTGCACTACCCATAAATCTTGTTTGTACCTTGTCTGGTATGTTCCCCCAGGTTAGGGTTTGCAGGGTGCCTATCACTAGCAAATTTGAGTCATTTTGTGACAGTTATTTCGACGCTCTTGTGACCTTATGTCGTGGATATTGCGACGAATATTGAGTCTCTCAAACTTTGTTTCATGTGATGTGGAAAGTTCGACGAACTTGACTTAACGTTGCAAGAGAGACGACCATAGGGAGCTTCTCACAATTGCGACAAAAAAAGAAATATCCTCACCAATACGACTAAGTGAAGAATTCATTGAAAGAGCGACACAGTAGGGAAATCATCGCACACTCAAAAATATAGGAAAATTAAGTGAAACAAATGCGATGAATTGACTATCGAAATGTTCGTTGCTATTATGACGACAACATGGTGTATAGCAATGATTTCGCTATACAAATTTCATGGTTTATATAGCAAATTTGTCACAGGATTTCTATTGGGCGTCGAAATTACGAAGAAAAATTTCATGGTCTATATAGAAAATTCGTCGCAATATTTATATTGTGCGTCGACATTGCGACGACAACTTTCGTGGTTTATATAGCAAATTGAGTGCAGGATTTCTATTGTATGTCGAAATTGCGATGACAACTTTCGTGGTTTATATAGCAAATTCGTCGCATGATTTCTATTATGTGTCGTAATCGCGACAACAAATTTCTTGGTGTATATAGAAAATTCGTCGCAGTATTTATATTGTGCGTCAAAATTGCAACAACAAATTTCTTGGTGTATATAGAAAATTCGTCGCAGGATTTCTATTGTGCGTCAAAATTGCGACAAAAACTATTTTTAAAAAAAAAAAAAAAAAAAAAATATATTTTTGAGCAAAAAAAATTGATTTTATTTTTGAAGATAGGGGGAATGTATTGGAAGAATATTATAGGATATGAATTTCATTATATTCTTGAAAACATTTCACAAAGGGAAATTCTCTAAAGTAAATAAGGTATGGGTAGTTCACACTGTATGTGATCAAGCACCATCTAGTTTTGATTTCAAGAGTACAAATATGGAGTGTCACATCCAATCAAGAGTTACCCTCATATATTTATAGTTAGTCTCTCAATTCATCTCAATATGGCCTCATCTATATTCAAAAATTCAAGTATGCTAGTATAGAAAATGCTTTTCGTTGAAAGAATTATCTGAAGGTCTTATTTTCACATTCAAGGGGGCATTAACCTAGGAGGAAGAATGCTCCATTAAATTGGGGTTTTTATGGTTATACTAAGACATCTAGAGAAGATGTATTGTCCAATAAAGACAAGTTCTAGTTGTAGAATCCATTAACATAGTGAAAAGAACATATTTTGATGAATGTTTGGCATAGGAGAAACAATGAGTCAACCAAAAGATATATATGTAACAATATATATTTGATATGGATCATTTGTTATTAAAATAGATAACATATACATATAAAATATATTTTTATGTCTGATCTTTACTAAACATATAAGTTGTAAGGTTGGCTAAGCTCATCATGAGAGGCATTGAAAAACAAAGGCTTCTCTATTCAACTTGGAATTTTTAGGAATTGTATGGATCCCTAAGAAGGTTTGTCTCTAGATGCATTCATGGATTTTCATCACAATTGGTTTTATCAATCTTTAAATATTATCCACATTCCAAATCTTGTGGGAATCTTTAAAATTAAGGGCCATTCCATTTATTGGGAATATTTAGAAATATCATTATAAGTCCAAAGCTTGTGGGAATCTAGTTAGGCAAGGTCATTTTCTTCTTATTTGTTTAATGATTTATACACAAGACTAATTTCCTTGCAGCCTTACCTTTCTAACATTATATTTTATGACTACATGAGAAATAGTTCACATTTGGGAAAAAAATCAATGTCATAGAACATTTATCCATCTTAATTTTTAAACTATATGTTGGAGGGTGAATTATCCATGAAAAAAAAACATGTTTTTAAATGGCATGTTGCAGGGGGGATCACAACATCCCCTCTTTACCTACCAACCAAACAAATATTGAATCTTTGTTGAGAATCACAACACCCTTTCTTTACCCATCAACTAACCAAACCTAGTTAGCATGGGATATTATTTAATTATATATTATGTATATAAACACCTTTTTTTTTCTAGCAAGAGAATTAAATTTGGATACTACAACGAGTTTGAGACTAGCATTGGAGAGTGAGGAGTTTTACGTTTGGTCAATGTTCCTATCTCATGGACTTCACCTAATACTTTGATCAAGTTCCAATTCCATTTCCATTGGTTGACCTCTATTAAAAGACCAAAATGAGCTTTCTATTTATATTATCTCTAGCCATTGAAAGCATACAAGTTGATATTTGAAAGAGAACTAAAAAATACAAGGATATATGACAGGGTGTAATCTATATGTCTAATGAGGTCACCCTTTTGCAACTATTCAAAATAATGGGAGGAGAAATTAAAACTTTTGGCTTCAAATATGGAAGGAATCATTTTGGATTGATGAAATCGTAGATATCAAATGCTATCATTACATAATCCAAGTGCACTAGGGGTATTCGAGGGTGTTGAATCCATTTTTCTAGTAAAAACAAGAAATTCATCAATCCAAGATTGTAATTTCAACAAAGATTGCCTAGATAGAATCTAGAGAGGGAAAATCACAAAAGGTCAAAATCATTTAACATTTATCCTTCTTCTATAATTCAGTAGCCTCTAATTTACCACATGTTAAACTTGAAATATCCTTTGTTATTGGAAGGGAATACTTCTCTATAACTAATTTAGTAAAACATTGACCTAACAACTTAATCAAGAGGATAAAAATCTAAATGAAATAGAAGGATATATCCATCATACTTTTGTGTGATACCTCA